>BLSH010057596.1:499812-515540 GCA_018402905.1 Glandirana rugosa
ATAACCTGTTAAACCCATACCTGTTGAAAAATTTTACACAGAGATCATTCTTCTAGTGCACACGAGAGTTGGACACGCGAAGGCAGTCATACGACAACGCGAAAAGTCCCCACAATTCCGGAAACCGTAATTCACGCATATGGAAGTCGAGATCGCCTTGACGCCATGTAAACCCACAACAGTAGAGATACAATTACCCTACCAGTCTACTAGATAAGAATATAGAGTTCACTACACCTACAGCGTTCGTCTCACACAATTCATCCTTGCACGCCTCCATTCCTTCTCCTCCTCCTTTCCTCCTCTCCATACTTGCATCTAATTCTATTCCTTTTCTACTAATTCACCTTTCGGTGCTTTCTTCCTTACCTCCGCACGTTCCTACTTAACACACTCTGCTTGCGACATCCACATCACTTGAGATATAAGAATAGATCATCTGACCATCCCATTAACATAGAGATGACAACACCCAAATGTACCGCAGTTCCGCTAGAGCTGAAGGTATACGCACTTAATGCCAAAGGCCTTAACACCCCTGAAAAGCGCAACAGCATACTGACGGAAGCGCACAGGTTGAGAGCACACGTGATCTTCTTACTAGAGACACATTTTAAAAAGTTGTCCATACCCAAATTGTCCAATAAAAGGTTCCCTATAGCGTTTCACGCAACTGCAGAAGATTCCAAAACTAAGGGGTTGTCGATCGTACTGTCTCGTCAGTGTACTTTTAATCAGATAGATATACTCCAAGATCCGGAAGGAAGGTTCTTATTCCTGAAAGGTACATGGCAAGACAAGCCGGTAACCCTTGCAAACATATACTGCCCAAATGTCAAACAAATTCCATTACTGAGGGAGACACTCCTGAAACTTTCTACATTCCAGGAGGGCCTCCTGATATTCGGAGGAGACCTTAACCACTTGCCGACCGCCAACCGCAGGTTGACGGCGACAAGGTGGTTCGTTATCGCAAATCGCCGTCATACGACGGCGGCTGCGATAACGCGCACTGTGAGCGCCGCCCGAGGCGCGCCCGCGCGCTCACTGTGTTCGGGGAGGGCCAGGGAGTGGGTGCGGCGGCTTCGATTGCCGCTGGCTACCCGCGATGGCCCCCCCGGAGCGAGTGAGCGGAGGTCCGTGTATGTAAACACGGACCTCCGCTCTGTGTGAGGGGGAAGGGCTGTGATCACAGCCTTCCTTTACGTGAAGGCTGTGACCACTTCCCTTCCCCAGCTAGGCAGTCCCCCATACAGTTAGAACACGCCCAGGGAACATAGTTAACCCTTAGCGCGCCCCCTGCAGATTAACCCCTTCACTGCCAATGGCATTTACACAGTAATCAGTGCATTTTTATAGCACTGATCGCTGTATAAATGCCAATGGTCCCAAAAAAGTGTCAAAATGCTCCGACATGTCCGCCCCAATATCGCAGTACCGCAAAAAATCGCAGATCGCTGCCATTACTAGTAAAAAATAAAAAAAAAATTAAAACCCCAAAAATGAATTCTCATCATCCGTAAACGCGACCACTTTTGCGCAAACCAATCAATAAACGCCGATTGCGATTTTTTTTATCGCAAATATGAGGAAGAATATAAATCGGCCAAAAACGGTGAAAAAAAATGTTTTTTTATATTTTTTTTTTGGATTTGTATTCTAGCAAAAAGTAAGAAATTTGGGTTTTTTTGCAAAATTGTCGCTCTTCTTTTGTTTATAGCGGCGATCAGAAATGACGCAGAGGGGATCAAATACCACCAAAAGAAAGCTCTATTTGTGGGGAAAAAAGGACGCAAATTTAGTTTGGGTACAACGTCGCACGACCGCGCAATTGTCAGTTAAAGCGACGCAGTGCCGAATCGCAAAAAGGGCTCCGGTTCTAAAGCTGGAAATCCTTCCGGGGCTGAAGTGGTTAATGTGGCACTTGACCCACTTTTGAACATCTCCAATGGATCTACACCTATCCCGTACTCCGCCCTTAAGCAGGCCAGAGTCCAACTAACCTCCCTTACACTTCATGACTCATGGAGAACATTGTTTCCCCGAGAAAGAGACTACACGTTTTATTCTCCACCACATAACAGACACTCGTGAATCGATTACTTATTTATTAAACAAACAGACTTAATATATCTTCACAAAGCTACGATTTCATTTCAGACCATAATCCGATCCCCATAATACTCAGATTCCCAGACCATATGTCCCATACCAGAGTTAGGCATATGGATTCCTCGGTGCTCTCAGACCCCGCCGATCTAGCTGACATCACACAGACAATCAAGGACTACTTTATGATAAACGACACCCCAGACATTACCCCCCAGATATTATGGGAAGCCCATAAGTGTGTGGTGAGAGGCTGGATGATCTCTCTGATAGCCAAAAAAAAAAGAACCCATCAAGCTGAAATCAAAAAATTAGCCCACAATGTTAGCTCCCTGGAAGCCCAATACAAAAAATCTAGAGCACTACAGGTGGGAGGTGAACTAGCTGAAGCCAGAGCCTTGTTGAAAGATCTGATCTTGCAGAAAGAAAAGAAAAAAGGGTCCTAACCCACAGGCTATTTTACGAACATGGTAATAAACCAGGCAGACTCCTGGCACGGATCACTCAACAGCGCACCCTAGATCGCACAATACATCACATTAAAGATAATAAAGGGTTCACCCACTCCAGAAATTATGAGATCGCGGCACAGTTCCAGACATACTATAGATCCTTATATAACATTGACCCTAACCCATCTGCACCCAACGATCCCATGGAAAGAGACTCACTGATCTCAAACTTTCTCTCCCAATATAGCCCTAAGTCACTTACAAAGGCGGAAGCTATATCTTTAGATGCTCCCTTGACCCCAGAGGGATGGGCAGCAGCCTTGAAGACATTTAAACCAGGTAAATGTCCAGGCCCTGACAGGTTACCCGCTTCATACTATAAGAGTTTCCCAGACCTGTTGGGTCCAAGGTTTTTAGAAGCCTTTAATTCTCTCTCAGTTCCAGATATAACCCCTAAGGTAAGCCTAGAGGAATATATTACAATAGTCCCCAAGGCCGAGCCGACAAAGATCCCTCAGATGTCAAAAGCTGTCGCCCAATCTCACTTTTAAATGTTGACGTAAAGCTTTTCTCAAAAATTCTGGCAACTCGGCTCAATACATATCTGCCAAAGTGGATAAATCTGGACCAGGTAGGTTTTGTTCCTGGCAGAGAGGCCATGGACAACAGCATCAAAGCGATGAACATCCTCCACTGGCTGACGACCACGCAGAGAAAAGTTTTTTTTCTATCTATGGATGCGGAAAAGGCATTCGATAGAGTGGCCTGGGATTATATGATGGCAGTGCTATGAGCCCTGGGGCTGGGCAGATGGATTCTGACTTTTATTCAGTCCCTTTACACCAGCCCTACTGCAAGGGTATGTGTTAATGGCCACCTATCGGACGCTTTCCCCATCCATAATGGCAGGAGACAGGGTTGCCCCCTCTCCCCAATATTATATATCCTTACATTAGAACTCTTCCTCCCACAACGGACATAAAAGGCATTGAGCTAAAAGATCAGGAACTTAAGCCTTCACTGACGATGTTCTATTATTCTTCTCATCCCCGTTAACTTCGCTCCCAACCCTTTTAGATAAGCTAAAGCAGTTTGGGGCCATATCCAATCTAAAGATTAATCTTTCTAAATCACACGCACTAAACGTGACCCTCCCCTCTGTAACAGTGGATCTGTGCAAGAAGAACTTTCAATGGGCCTCCACTGCTATACCATATATGGGCATTCATATACTCAGACTACCATCAGAAACCTATCAAAGGAATTTCTTGACAGAAATACAGAAAATACAGAGCGATCTACAACGGTGGGACATACCACATTTGTCCTGGTTTGGGAGGGCCTCCATCCTTAAAATGACAATTCTCCCTCGAGTGCTTTATAAGATGCAGGCCCTCCCAATACAATTACCCCCTGCGTTCGTCGCAAAACTTAAAGCTATATGCAGACAATTCCTCTGGAAGGGTAAGTGTGCAAGAATTTGTTGGGAGAAATTAGTTTTGCCAAAGACGGAGGGAGGTATCAGTCTACCTGACTTCCACCGATACTATATTGCCACCCACTTAGCCCAAGTTGTGGACTGGAATGTCCACTACCAATGTAAGAAATGGGTCCAAATAGAGCATTCATTTTCAGAACCAAGATTGAGAGAAGCACCCTGGCTCCCCAGAAAACACATACCAACAGAACTTCTCTCCCACCCACTCATAGGTCCGACACTGAACACAATTTACAAAGCATGTAAGCAACATGCGGTGACTAACAAAGTTAGCCCCATTACCCCTTTGAGAGGTAACCCAGACTTACCACCAGGCCTATCGAGTAACCTCTTAAAGGATGAATGGCCACACGACCGTATCCAAGCCAGAGAATTCTTTTTCAGAAGTAAATTCATTAGCTACAATACTTTGTCTGAACAATCTAAAACTTCCAAATTCCCTCTCTGGTTGTATTTCCAGATTAAACATTTTTTGAACCACCCAGAGCGCTGAGGAAACTACTCCAAACCAATGACACTATTTGAATCACTCTGCGCAAGCACATCTCCACAGAGTCATGTTATATCGGGGATTTACTCTGGCCTGTTTCAGGGGAGCAATTATGTCATGCAGTCCACCCACAAATACTGGGAGGAAGCACTAGAGAAAGAGATAGATGAGGCCACCTGGCAGCAGGTCCACCTACTTATCCACAAAAGCTCACTAAACGTGAATATCCAAGAGAATGGATACAAAATATTTACCAGAGGGTATAGAACGCCTGAAGTGCTACATAAAACCATGCCGTCCATACCCAACATATTCTGGCATTGTGAGAAATAGGTGGGCTCCCTGCTACACATTTGGTGGTCCTGCCCTGTAATCCAACCCTTCTGGCGAAGGGTCCACACCCTTGCAAGTAAAATATCTTCCCTGCCTCTGGAATTCTCCCCTTCCCAGTTTCTTTTTCATATGTGTGACATTCCCCAGAAAAAATACTGCAAATTTATAGCTGTCCCCATGATCAATGCAGCTCGCCTTTGCATACCGATCCACTGGAAATCAACTAAACCCCTCTTTAAGAGAATGGGTCTCCAAACTTAAAAGCATAAGTGAACTAGAGGAGTTGATCCACATATCAAAGGATCAAATAGTCGCGTATGCCAACACTTGGAACCCCTGGCTAAAATTCACATGCTCTCAACCCTATCAAGACATAATATCAACCTGAAGACATAGAAAGATACTATGCTGACCTCTCCATTAGATGTTGGATTCAGCAACTTCCAAATGAAAAGGCCGTTATCCTCCTTCTGCTACCTTGATTTCTCAACTAAGCCCTGTTCTTTCTCTTCCTTACACCACTCCCCATAACCCCCCTCTTTTTACCATTTCCCTCCTCCTCCCCTCTTCCCCCCTTTCTTTTTCTCCCCCTCCTTACCCCCTACCCGAACTCTAAGAGGATCCTCGGAACAGGAGGATGGGACCGAGACACTAGGCGCGAGCCAAGTCTCCTCCTACCCTCCCTGGACCACAAAGATCCTTGACCTCATTGGCAATCTCGTCTACCCATAAGGGATTTGGAGACTTCTACCCACCCGCAATAGAGGCCTGACCCGATGTATACTGACTCTCTTGAGTAATGATCTAAGGCGAACTTTAGATTCCAAGGGTGGGTTAGACAGCCCAACATTCTGTCGATCCCTCGCTTACAATACCTCAAGCAGAATCTCCTATGAACCCAGTTTGTTTCCAAGATTCTCAAGTAGATGTAAGTTAAGGCCCTCCCACCACTCAGACCATCCCTGCGGGCCACTTCAGACACCATGTCCCTTTGTGATGTATATCTCTTTGTCAAGATGTAATGTCAAACATCAGACAGGTGCTTACAATGTTTTCTTTATATGTTTGTTAATCTGTACTTTCAAAAACCTTTCAATAAAATATTTGAAACAAAAAGAGTGCTTTTTAGATTGGGGTTATAGCAAAAAAAATCTCAAAAAGGCATACAGAAATGCATTGGACAACCCTCGTGACCTTCTACTATTTCAGGGCAAAACAGTAGCCTCTTATAATTCACAAAATATACGCTCAATTATCAAATATAATAACCAACATCATAGTCTGAGACGTGTTCTCAGAACCCATTGGCATCTTCTGAAAGACGATCATACACTAAATTTTTTATAGATCCAGTACCACACCTCACTTTTAGATGCAATCAATCTCTATGAGACATATTGGTCTCCAGCCACTTTTCAACACCAAGAAATAGAGACCCATGTGGCTCTCTATCACGGAGCACATTTTGATGCGGTGCTTGTAATTTCTGTCACTTTATTAAACCTGGTAAAAATGCACAGTTATCCACATGCGAGAATTTAACTGGTCCCGGACCGGCTCGCATACATTTACTGCTGCAGAGTGGTGCTGTAGCGTGATTCGCCGTCCATAAATGGTGGCTCGCTCGTGTGGCCATGGGTCGGGCGAACTCAATGTCCGCCGGCTACTCACGATTGCCTGGCAGAGAGGAAAAACGGAGGCGGCATGTAAGAGATCTACTGATCCATGTCACTGGGATCAGTTAGATCTCTTATGCCCCTGACAGCCCAGCCCCCTCACAGTTAGCACACACCTAGGGAACACAGTTAGCCCCTAGATCGCCTCTGCCAGTTAACCCATTCACTGCCAAGGACATTTACACAGTAATCAGTGGATATTTCAATTTCTGATCTCTGTATAAATGTCATTGGTCCCAAAAAAGTGTCAAAAATGTCCGACATGTCTGCTGCAATATCACAGTCCTGATAAAAATCACAGATCGCTGCAAATACTAGTAAAAAAAAATAGTAAAAACGCCATAAATTAATTCTCATGGTTTGTAAACACGGCAACTTTTGTGCAAACCAATCAATAAACGCCGTTCACGATTTTTTTTTTACCACAAATATGAGGAAGAATATATATCAGCCAAAACTGATGAATAAATTCCTTTTTTCATTTTTTTTTTTGGATATGTATTATAGCATAAAGTAAAAAATCAATTTTTTTTTTTCAAAATTGTCGCTCTTCTTTTGTTAATAGCGGTGATCAGAAGTTACTTAAAGGGGATCAAATACTACCAAAAGAAAGCTCTATTTGTGGGGGAAAAATGGAGTCAATTTCATTTGGGTACAACGTCGCACGACCATGCAATTGCAGTTAAACGACGCAGTGCCGAATCACAAAAGGTGCTCTGGTCCTAATGTGGGAAATCCTTCCGGTCCTTAGGTGGTTATTTTGTCGACTGTAACACCATTGGCATATTACTCGCATGTGGCTGTGGAAGCTACTATGTGGGTAAAACCAAAAGTAACTTTTGGAAACGGATTTGAGACCATGTCACAGACATAGACGGGTGTATCCCGGAAAAAACAATACTGATACATTTTGCAAAGTTTCATAATTATGAAACCCACCTTCTTACATTCCAAGTACTAGCAAGGGTTCACCCCTCGGGTGGTGATTTTAATCAAAAAATTTTACAACCAGAGGCCAAGTGGATTTATAGAATAAATGCCACCCGTCCACCAGGACTTAATGATGCCATCAGCTATGCCCCGTTCATATAGCTTTTGTAAAAATCATTAGAACTATAGTTGATGCATTACAATAATTGAGCCACTTAAAAATTAATCTAGGGAATACTTTTTACAGCTATATATAAGTATTGTTGCAAAAGTTGCTGTTAATCTGCATGGTAGTTTGCATTCTAAATGCACAGTGATGGCTGTGAGACTCATTTGGGTTCTGTGATCTTTTATTCTTATTTATAATTGATATTTTTAATAAGCGGCTCAAATTTTGACAGAACTTGTTATAAACGTTTATCACCGCTCGCCTTTAAGCTCCATCATAATCAATGTCATGGTCTTGTTTTTAAGACTGTACAAAGCTCAATATCACGTCTGACCAAGGAGCTACGGTAGACGGAGCAAAGTGTTTACAAATTTAGGGAGAATTTAGGAACCAATCAAATCATTTTAGCAATCTAAAAATATATCTACAAAAAACGAAGCCAAAAAAGATGGGGCTGTTGCACCGAAACATAGCTGAATACAAGACCTTAAAAGAAATATCATATAAACTGGTGCACATACCATTCCAGGAGAAAAATCGATGACTGCAAACAAAAAATATCAACAAACAAAAACAAACATTTGTATCTATCTATTAATATTTTGCCTGCCATCTCTGACCCTTTTTTCTCCCAAAGTGGCATGCGCACCAGTCCATACAATAAATTATTTTATCAGCCAGCGATCAATTTTTATTTTTTTTCCATATTTTTTATTGAAAGTTTTGCAAAACAAAACAAAATATTATGTAAAATTACAATCAGTCAAGAACAACATTTTCAAACTTCTATCAGAAGTCATTGTCAAAATATGCTGGATTTTACATATAGTTGCTGTATATAAGTAAAAAGAACATATCTATAGCACTCAAGAAACATGCTCTTTTAGGCCTATATCTTATTGGTGGTAGTAACCAGCTTTCTGGACACCCCATTGGGAGCAAACTGTGTCCGGGTGTGGGTATGGCTATACTTTGTGGTTATGTAAGAGTTCTTCTGTATGTTTGAAGAAACTGCAATATTTTGGTACTTATTTATGGTGTAATTGAAGTATTTTTTTTTTAACAATTGGTTTATTAATAAGGTTTCAATATCTCATGCTCTATCTGTATTGATGTTTTCATCAAGGGGGGTATGTAAGGCCTTCTTGATTGTGTGAAGATGTGATATTTGAGAGGAGATGCTTTGTGGAAAAAGGATGTTTTTGTACCGCTGTGTCTGATGGATATCTTTCAGATATATAGGAGGAGGAATCTCTACTTTGAATTTGAATTTGAGTAGTGGGTCCAACATGACCAGGTTTTACTTAATTTGGAGGGGTTGTCTCTCATTATATGTATCAGTTCTTCCATTTCAGCTCTATGATGTGCATAGCTTATCCAGTCTGAAATTGTTGGTGGTGTAGATGAGTTCCATTTTAGTGGGATGCATCTTTTAGCTGCATTTATGAGGTGTAAGGCTAGAGATTTATGATATTGGTAGTGTGGAAGGGAAGAGTGGTGCAGCAAATATTGTGTTGGTGTGAAATTCAAAGTATAGGTGGTGATGTTTGCTATGTGTTCATATATCTCTCTCCAGAAAGGTTGTATTTTCAAGCATGTCCACCAGATATGTATTAGTGTAACCACTTTCCCTTCCACATCTCCAACAGAGAGGTGAGTATGTTGTGTGGGAGAATTTGCTTAATTGGATTGGTGTAATATACCAACTTGCTAATAATTTGTATCCTGCTTCTTGGATTGTGGAGTTAATTGAGCCTTTGCGGATGTTATGTAGTATGTTGTCCCATTCTTCCTCTGTAAAAGAAAGGTTGACATTTTGTTACCATTTCAGATATGGTCCATTCGTTTTTGCTTCATGGTTGGAGAATAATAAGTTATACATGAAAGACACTACATGTGATTGTGGAGAAGATCTGGTACAAATGGCTTCAGATAGTGTATGTTTTCTGTGCCATTCTGGTGAAATGTTTCGGTATTTGAAGAAATGTCTTAACATATGTCCAGAATAGGAATGTGGAGTCTGGCATTTTATTTTGGAGTATTTTGTATGGCACTAAGGAGCCTCTTTGGAAAAACTGTTCAACTCTTATCTGTTCGTGGGGCCAACCATCCCAGTGGAATTGGGAGGCGTGTTCTGATGGGAAATCAGGGTTGTGTTTTATAGGGGAGAGTGGGCCTGGGTAGAATGTAAATTTTAGGTTTTTGTTAATTTGGTGGAAATTTTGAAGGGTTGGACCTATAGTTGGATGGTCTTTGTGGAGTTTTACTGTAGGTGAGTGTGGTAACCAAGCTATTAGTTGTAATGGGGTTTGGGCTCCTGCATTTTCTATTTGAATCCAATCTTTAGTGTTCGTATGTAGGTTCTAATCTGCGATTCTTGTGAGGTGACAGGCTAAATAATATTTACTGTATATATGTCTGGTAATCCAATGCCTCCTTTCAGTTTGGGTAGTGTGAGGATTTCGTATCTGAGCAATAAAGGGACAGGGAATTGGGAAAGACATGGATCTCAAGACATGTAAATCAAAGTTGAGATCTTATAAGATATTACCGACTCATCCTAGTGGGGACTGGGTTCACCATTAACCTGGACCAAGAAAACACTGAATAAGGAAATGTTTGAAAGGCAAAAGCCCCTCAAATTAGAGGTCCGTGCCTCTGTACTGAGAAATGGGATAACCCAGCAGTATATATCAAATGCAAAACTTTATTAACAGATATCAAACGTAATTCAACAGGGTAGCAATAAGTATTGAGGTAAAAAGAGAAAACGTTGTCTGGTTAAAATCACTGTATGGTCTCATTCATGCTAAACCCATCCACTCATTCATAAGTTTTGGTATACAGCAGTTGGGACTCTTACATATATCCTGGGAAATCCTCTCCCTGCATCAGCTCAATAAAGTGCCATATGCTGGGGTGGGGAACATCCAGCTCTATCAATGCCAATGTCAATATCAATTGTAGGGTCAGTGGTGATTTCATAGCTGAGTCTGGGATGTTTGTGGCCCCAGACAAAGAGTGTACAAGCCCTTGTATATGATGGAAAAAAAGGTTTTGGGGAGTTTTATGGGGATTGCAGTATGTAAAAAATTTGCGTAGGACATTCATTTTTATTATAGCCACCCGGCCAAACCATGAGAATGTGCCTTTATGCCAATTTTAATGGTCTTGCTGTATTTTCTTTAGTATGCACTTTCTGTGATCTTAGCTTATTTTTTAAGGTGGTGAGGAGAGTTTGTGAGTAGAGTTGAGCGAACCCGGACTGTAAAGTTCGGGTTCGTACCGGACTTTGGAGTGTCCGTGCCTCCAACCCCAACCCGGACATTTGAAAAAAAGTCCGGGATCGGGTTTGGTATTCGGGTTTGTTTTGCGCCTTTTCTATAGCTGCAGGGCAGCTAATCAACAAGCGTTTCACTCATTTGCCCTTAGAAGCCATCACAGCCATGCCTACTAATGGCATGGCTGTGATTGGCCAGTGCGTCAAGACTATTTTTGGCGCCTGTTGAATAGCTGCTGGGCAGCCAATCAACAAGTGTTTCACTTGTTTGCACTTAGAAGCCATCACCGCCATGCCTACTAATGGCATGGCTGTGATTGGCTAGTGCATCATGTGACCCAGCCTCTATATGAGCTGGAGTCACATAGTGCCATGTGTCACATGCTTTCAGGCTAGTGTAGGGAGAGGATGCTGCCGCCGATGTGAGGGATAGATTACCGTTCTAATATAATCTCATCCTACATTACAGACAGGTTCCTGGCAGTGCTGTCAGGCGAAAGATTAGCTCTCAAAAACCATCTGATACTGGACTAGGTACAGTTTCCTAGTGCTGTGAGGGATAGATTAGCATTCTAATATCATCTCATCCTGCATTACAGACAGGTTCCTGGCAGTGCTGTTAGGTGAAAGATTAGCGTTCTAAAACCATCTGATAATGGAGTAGGTACAGTTTCCTGGTGCTCTGAGGGACAGAATATTGTTCTAAAATCATCTCATAGTGCTATAGGGAGAGGTTCCTGCTGCTGCTGCGAGGGACAGATTAGTGTTATAAAATCATCTCATAGTGCTATAGGGAGAAATTCCTGCTGCTGCTGTGAGGGACAGATTATTGTTCTAAAATCATGTCATACTACTATAGGGAGAGGTTCCCGTTGGTGGTGTGAGGGACAGATTAGTGTTCTAAAATCATCTCATACTGCTATAGGGAGAGGTTCCTGATGCTGCTGTGAGGGACAGATTACTGTTCTAAAATCATCTCATAGTGCTATAGGGAGAGGTTCCTGCTGATGCTGTGAGGGACAGATTATTGTTCTAAAATCATCCCATAGTGCTATAGGGAGAGGTTCCTGTTGCTGGTGTGAGGGACAGATTATTGTTCTAAAATAATCTCACAGTGCTATAGGGAGAGGTTCCTGCTGCTGCTGTGAGGGACAGATTACTGTTCTAAAATCATCTCATAGTGCTATAGGGAGAGGTTCCTGCTCCTACTGTGAGAGACAGATTACTGTTCTAAAATCATCTCATTCTGCTATAGGGAGAGGTTCCTGCTGCTGGTGTGAGGGACAGATTATTGTTCTAAAATCATCTCATAGTGCTATAGGGAGAGGTTTCTGCTGCTGCTGTTAGGGACAGATTATTGTTCTAAAATCCTCTCATAGTGCTATAGGGAGAAGTTCCTGCTGCTGGTGTGAGGGACAGATTAGTGTTCTAAAATCATCTCATACCGCTATAGGAAGAGGTTCCTGCTGCTGCTGGTGTGAGGGACAGATTACTGTTCTAAAATCATCCCATAGTGCTATATGGAGAGGTTCCTGCTGCTGCTGTGAGGGACAGAATATTGTTCTAAAATCATCTCATAGTGCTATAGGGAGAGGTTCCTGCTGCTGCTGTGAGGGACAGGTTACTGTTCTAAAATCATCTCATAGTGCTATAGGGAGAGGTTCCTGATGCTGCAGTGAGGGACAGATTACTGTTCTAAAATCATCTCATACTGCAATAGGGAGAGGTTCCTGCTGCTGGTGTGAGGGATAGATTACTGTTCTAAAATCATCTCATAGTGCTATAGGGAGTGGTTCCTGCTGCTGCTGCTGCTGCTGCTGCAAGGGACAGATTACTGTTCTAAAATCATCTCATAGTGCTATAGGAAGAGGTTCCTGCTGCTGCTGTGAGGGACAGATTACTGTTCTAAAATCATCTCATAGTGCTATAGGGAGAGGTTCCTGCTGCTGCTGTGAGGGACAGATTATTGTTCTAAAATAATCTCATGGTGCTAAAGGAGAGGTTCCTGCTGCTGCTGTGAGGGACAGATTAGTGTTCTAAAATCATCTCATAGTGCTATAGGGAGAGGTTCCTACTGCTGCTGTGAGGGACAGATTACTGTTCTAAAATCATCTCATAGTGCTATAGGGAGAGTTCCTGCTGCTGCTGTGAGGGACAGATTACTGTTCTAAAATCATCTCATAGTGCTATAGGGAGATGTTCCTGCTTCTGCTGCAAGGGACAAATTACTGTTCTAAAATCATCTCATAGTGCTATAGGGAGAGGTTCCTGGTGTGAGGGACAGATTATTGTTCTAAAATCATCTCATAGTGCTATAGAGAAAAGTTCCTGCTGCTGCTGTGAGGGACAGATTATTGTTCTAAAATCATCTCATATTGCTATAGGGAGAGGTTCCTGCTGCTGGTGGAAGGACAGATTAGTGTTCTAAAATCATCTCATAGTGCTATAGGGGAAGGTTCCTGCTGCTGCTGTGAGGGACAGATAATTGTTCTAAAATCATCTCATACTGGTATAGGGAGAGGTTCCTGCTGCTGGTGTGAGGGACAGATTAGTGTTCTAAAATCATCTCATACTGGTATAGACAGAGGTTCCTGCTTGTAGTGTGAGCCGTGCATTTCTTGCACAAAAATAAAAAGTGCGTCTACGTTGCTGTTTTTTTTAAAAAAAAGGAGAATAATTTATTATTCTTTTTTTTTAGTATTAATAAATAGTGCAACATAGTACATTTGCACCTTGCTGTGCATTTCTTGCGCAAAAATAAAAAGTGCGTCTACATTGCTGGTTTAAAAAAAATATATATTTTAAATACTACATTTGAGGCCAGTGGTGCATTTCTTGCACAAAAATAAAAAGTGCATCTACATTGCTGGTTTAAAAAAAAAAGAAGAATAATTTCTTATTCTTTTTTTTTATTATTATTAAATAGTGCTACATAGTACATTTGCATCCAGAATGAGGAGAGCGTCAAATAAGGGACGTGGTCGTGGCGCTGCTGGTGCTGCTGGTGTTGGTGGTGTTGGTGAAGTTCCTGTTGCAAAGAGAGAATGTGGTCGATATGTGCCAGCTACACGCACAAGTGAAACACCTTCCTCAGGTGCGAGTAGCCGACAGAACCTTCAACGTTATATGGTAGACCCGAATGCCGCTCAACGAATGGTGAGGCCAGAACAAGTGCAGGCGCTAGTAGATTGGGTGGCTGACAATGCCTCCAGTTCCTTCACATTGTCTCCCACCCGGTCCCTTGATGAAAGCTCAGAGTTGGCACCTGAAGCCCATGGCCATCTTTCTTTCACCTCAGCCCCTTGTAAATCAGCCAAGCAGTCTGAGCCCCAAGCCATGCAGCAGTCTCTTATGCTTTTTGATGACTCTCCTGGTGTGCTTTCTGTGGGCCATCCACATAGCCCTGAACCAGAAGTGGAAGACATTCAGTGCACCGATGCCCAACCACTTCTGTTGCAGGATGAGGACATGGAAACACCAGCGCAGCACGTCTCTGATGATGAAACACAGGTGCCAACTGCTGCGGCTTTCCACAGTGTGCAGACTGACAAGGGGGGCAGTGGTGAAAGGTGGGTGGAAGATGATGTGGAGGAGGATGATGAGGTCCTAGACCCCAAATGGAATGAAGGTCATGAGAGTGACGTGTGCAGTTTGGAGCAAGAAGTGGTGGTCGCACAGAGGCACCAGCACAGCAAAAGAGGAAGCAGGTTGCAAAAGCGGAGCGACCGTCCCCTAGACAGTACCCCTGCTACTACCCACCACACCCAGGGACCTAGCACACCAAAGGCAGCTCAAAGGCGTTCCCCGGCATGGCAGTTCTTCAGACAATGTGCTGACGACAAGGCACGAGTGGTTTGCGCACTGTGCAATCAGAGCTTGAAGCGAGGCATAAATGTTCTAAACCTGAGCACAATACTGCTAGAGGGAGAGGTTCCTGCTGCTCCTGTGAAGGACAGATTATTGTTATAAAAACATCTCGTCCTAGTGCTACAGGGAGAGGTTCCTGCTGCTCCTGTGAGGGACAAATTATTGTTCTAAAATCATATATTCATAGTGCTACAGGGAGAGGTACCTGCTGCTGGTGTGAACTGTGCATTTCTTGCACAAAAATAAAAAGTGTGTCTCCGTTGCTGTTTTCCAAAAAAAAAGAAGAAGAATTTATTATTCTTTTTTTTTGTATTAAATAGTGCTACAGTACATTTGCGGCCAGAATGAGGAGAGCATCAAATAAGGGACATGGTCGTGGTCGTGGTTGTGGTGCTGCTGGTGTTGGTGAAGTTCCTGTTGCAAGGAGAGGACGTGGTCGATTTGTGCCAACTACACGCACAAGTGAAACACCTTCTTCAGGTGCTAGTAGCCGACAGAACCTTCAACCAGCGTGCGCTGGTAGCTGCGCATCTTCTGATCACGCTCCAGTGAGGGAATTAAGGACGGCACGTTGTCCTTGTAACGGGGATCCAGCAGGATGGCCACCCAGTAATCAGCACAAGTTAAAATGTAGGCAACTCGGCTGTCGTTGAGCAGGCACCTCAGCATGTAGTCGCTCATGTGTGCCAGGCTGCCCAGAGGCAGAGCTGTCCTCTGTGGGAGGTGTATCATATGGGTCCTCCATATCCCCCAAGCCACGCTCCAGTGATGCCCATGAGCTGCGTTGGGTGCCACCCTGCTGTGAACACAGTTCCTCCTCCTCATCATCATCATCCTCGTCCTCCTCATCCTCCAGAACTGTGCCCTGGCTTGAAAATTTTTTACCTGGCCTATGCTGGTGCAGGAACCCACCCTCCGAGCCAC
>BLSH010057596.1:532782-544569 GCA_018402905.1 Glandirana rugosa
CTTTTTCAACATTTCGAGTACTACTTTGCGATATATATATATATATATATATACTGCTTATATACTATATATACTGAGAAAAATTATAAACGCAAGGCTTTTGTGTTTGCCCCTATTTATCATGAGCTTTACAACTTTTTCTCTCAAATATTATTCACAAATCCGTCTAAATCTGTGTTAGTGAGTAGTGTTGAGCGAACCCGGACTGTAACGTTCGGGTCCGTACCGAACTTTCGGGTGTCCGGGACCCGAACATGGACATTTCAAAAAATGTTCGGGTCCGTCTCCGGGGTTCTGGTATTTTACTCCACGTGTTGAGAAGCTGCAGGGCAGCCAATCAACAAGCGTTTCACTGGTTTGCCCTTAGAAGCCATCACAGCCATGCCTACTAATGGCATGGCTGTGATAGGCCAGTGCATCATGTGACCCAGCCTCTTTATAAGCTGGAGTCACTTGATGCTGCAGTCACATGCTCTTGGGTTAGCTGTAGGGAGAGGGAGCTGACGGCGTCAGGGAGAGATTAGAGACATTTTAACAACATCTGATCCTGCATCCTGAGATAGATTACTACTGCTGTGCTGTTGCTCTGAGGACAGATAGCAGAAATTTGAGATTTCACATACCGCTGCTTTGAGTTGCAGATCAAACTCTGCATAAAACAACGATCGCTACGATCGTGCTCAACGATCAGATTGTGGGAGTAATTTGAGATTTCACATACTGCTGCTTTGAGCAATCTGACTGCAGTAGGTAGAGGGAAAGATTATTGTCCAAAAATCATCTTCTAGTTCTAAAGGGAGAGGTTTTAGCTGCAGCTGTAAGTGACACATTATTGTTCAAAAATCATCTACTAGTTTATTTGATTTTAATTTATTTTCCCTATCCCCATTTTTTTGTAGGGCACTTGCCCCACTCTTACCCCCATTTTACTTCCTTTTGCAGCCCTCTAGCACTTGCCAGGACTTTGTTACAGCCATTTTTGTGCCTAAAAGTTCGGGTCCCCATTGACTTCAATGGGGTTCTGGGTCCGGGATAACGTTCGGGCAACGTTCGGAAGCCGAACCCGGACTTTTTCCCAAAGTTCGGACGGACCCGCAGAACCCGAACGTCCAGGTGTTCGCTCAACTCTATTAGTGAGCACTTCTCCTTTGCTGAGGTAATCCATCCACCTCCCAGGTGTGGCATATCAAGATGCTGATTAGATAGCATGATTACTGCACAGGTTTGCCTTAGGCTGGCCACAATAAAAGGCCACTCTAAAATTTGCAGTTTTACTGTATCGGGGGGGTTCCGAAAAACAGTCGGTATCTGGTGTTTTTCAACTAAACAGTCATGTCTTCCTCTGTAGACGGCGTAGGGCTAATCCGAGACACCCGCAAAAAAGTCCATAAGCAAACCTTTCCAAGATCAGCTCTCTTAGATTGTTGACTTCTGAAACCCAGGCCAGAGCAACCTCTGCTCTCTCACCTGAGAATTTAAACCACCTGACGATGGACTTCAGTGGACTACAAAATCCAGACTGGAACCAGACCTGCCACGGTGCCTGGTAAAAGCCGATCCGGATTCCCCCTTAGTCCACTCAAAATAAACGCATGCGAGGTGACACATAGGGGTTGATTTACTAAAGCTTGAAAGTGCAAAATTTGGTGCAGCTCCACACAGAAACCAATCAGCTTCAATGTTTTATTGTCAAAGCTTGTTTGAACAAGCTGAGGTTAGAAGCTGATTGGCTAGCATGCAAAGCTGCACTAGTTTTTGCACTAAAATTTTTCAGGACAAGCTTTCTGGGTATCTCCCCTTCTTCAAGGTCCAAGCAGTACTGAATAAAAACAGTTCTAGCCAAATGTTAAAAAAAAAAAAAGAAAAAAAAACCTCTTAGGGAAAGGAGAAGAAGGAAAAACAAACAAATACAAATCAATGTATAAAGCCATGGTAATGAAACTAGCTGCAGAGATAGTGAGATAAGACAGGCAGAGTTATAGACTGTGGAGGGGAGGGGGGTGACAGTCACAGAGGGGGTGGTAAAACTTTAGAATAATGAGTGAGAAAACTTATATCCAAGTTTAAGCCGTTGTTTTTTTGTGTCAAAAAAAAGAATCATTCTTAGTTCAAATGTTTTCTTTTCCTGCGTTGTTCTGAAATTCCCTTTAAGAACTAAAACATTGAGGTTTTCAATAGTGTGGTCCGGTTGTAAAAAATGATGTCCCACCGGAGTGCAGAAATCATCTTCTTTATGATTCTTGATGGAATGTCTGTGTAAATTCACCCTTGTTTGCAATTTCTGTCCTGTTTCTCCAACATAAGATCCTTTGTTGCACCTATTGCATTGAATGTTGTATACCACATTACTAGAGGTACAGCTGTATGATGATATTGAAGGTCCCAAGACTAAGAATGCACTAAGAATGATTCTTCTTTTTGACACAAAAAATAAGGGCTTAAACTTGGATATAGGTCTTCTCACTCATTATTCTAAAGTTTTACTACCCCCTCTGTGACTGTCACTCCCCTCCCGTCCCCAGTCTATAACTCTGCCTGTCTTATCTCACTATCTCTGCCACTAGTTTCATTACCATGGCCTTATATATTGATTTGTATTTGTTTGATTTTCCTCCTCCTTTCCCTCAGAGGTTTTTTTTTTTTTTTTAACATTTGGCTAGAACTGTTTTTATTCAGTACTGCTTGGATCTTGAAGAAGGGGAGATACCCCGAAACCTTGTCCTGAAAAATTTTATGTTAGTGCAAATAAAAAAAGGATCACGGACAGTACTCAATTTTCTTTGGCCATATTTCAAAGAGAGCACAAAACCATTTCTTTCACTCATGGTTAGTGTTTGGCTGAAGCCATTTATTATTAATCAACTGTGTTTACTCTTTTTAAATCATAATGACAGCAGAAACTACCCAAATGACCTTGATCAAAAGTTTACATATCCTGGTGATTTTGGCCTGATAACATGCACTCACATTGACACAAAGAGATTTGAATGGCTATTAAAGGTAACGATCCTCACCTATGATCTGTTTGCTTGTAATTAGTATGTACATAAAAGGTCAATGAGTTTCTGGACTCCTGACAGATCCTTGCATCTTTCATTCAGTGCTGCACTGACGTTTCTGGATTCATGGGGAAAGCAAAAGAATTGTCAAAGGGTCTGTGGGAAAAGGTAGCTGAACTGTATAAAATAGGAAAGGGATATAAAAAGATATCCAAGGAATTGAGAATGCCAATCAGCAGTGTTCAAATTCTAATCAAGAAGTGGAAATTGAGGGGTTCTGTTGAAACAAAACCACGGTCAGTTAGACCAACTAAAATTTCAGCCACAGCTGCCAGGAAAATTGTTTGGGATGCAAAGAAAGACCCACAAATAACTGCAGGACTCTCTGAAAACGTGGGGTGGCTGTTTCAAGATGCACAATAAGGAGACACTCGAAGAAAGATGGGCTGCATGGTTGAGTCGGCAGAAGAAAGCCATTACTATGCAAATGCCACAAAGTATCCCGCCTACAATACATCAAACAGGACAGAGACAGGCCTCAAACCTTCTGGCACAAAGTTATTTGGAGTGATAAGACCAGAATTCAGCTTTTTGGCCACAACCATAAACCCTACATTTGGAGAGGAGTCAACAAGGCCTGGAAAAACACGGAGGTGGATCGCTGATGTTTTGGGGATGTGTGAGCTACAAAGGCACAGGAAATTTGGTCAAAATTTGAATGCAGTATGTTATCAAAAAATACTGGAGGAACATTTGCATTCAACAGCCAGGAAGCTGCCCATGGAACGTACTTGGACATTCCAACATGACTATGATCCAAAACACAAGGCCAAGTTGACCTGTCATTGGCTACAGCAGAATAAAGTGAAGGTTCTGGAGATATCACCAAAGACTTCAAGCTGTCATTCATTTTCAATAACTAAAGCTAACTTCAAGGACATTTTTCTTCCTCTCTTCCTTATTCCTCCAGATATCTTTAACTGTAATGACTGTGCTACTTGTTTCAGAAGTTAAAGTGATTGTAAAGTCAGTTTTTTTTTTTAATAACAAACATGTCATACTTACCCTCTCTGTGTAGTTGGTTTTGTATAGAGCAGCCCAGACCTCCTCTTCTAGGGTCCCTCTTTGCTGCTCCTGGCCCCTCCCTCCTATCCCTAGCCCACAGCTTCCAATGGGGGGCATCTGAGCCGAGTCAGAGCTCTGTGTATCCATTCAGTCATGGAGAACTGACCCAACCCCGCCCCATCTCTCCTCTGATTGGCTGACTGACTTTGATTGACAACCATGGGAGCCAATGGAACCAATGCTGTGTCTCAGCCAATCAGGACAAGTGTCCCAGACAGCTTAGACATTCGTGGACATCGCTGGAGAGAGAATGGGCTCAGGTAAGTAATTAGGGGGTGCTGGGGTGGATGCTACAAACAAAAGGTTGTTTATCTTAATGCATAGAATGCATTGAGTTAAAAAACCTTCTGCCGTTACAACTCCTTTAACCCCTTCCTTACCGGCTTATAGTAATAATACGCCGCCAAGGTGCACTTCTCATCCTGGGTGGACGTCATATGACGTCCTCCCATTTTCGCAGCTCTGCGGGTCCCCAGGGGCCCACATCGCGGCGATCGGGTATCAGGCGTGTCCCTCGGGCCTTCCATGATCAGGTTAAAGAGGCAATGAAATCTGCTCTTTACCACGTGACCGGCTGTGTCCTTTCACTGCCGGTCAATTCCGACCATAACAAAGCGGCGGCGTGCACAGCGCTTGTGCGTGCCCCCTGGGGCGCAGTGCGGCGATCTGGGTTCAGTCTTGTCCCTTGGACAAAGCCCAACCCCGATCAGGGTAAAGAGCCAATGAAATTGACTCTTTACCACGTGACCGGCTGTGTCCAATCACAGCCGGTAACATGATGTCAGAAAACCGCAGTAACGGGCTGTTACCGGGTTCTCCTCTTCACACAACGATCGTGTGTGAGGAGGAGATAGCGGTAACAGCTCGTTACTTCTTATTGTGTGCACCAATCACACTGATTTTCCCCCCAGTAGTAAAGAGTACATGAAAAAGTACCCATCAAAGTACCTGTCACAGCCCATCAGATTACTTGTCACAGCCTATCAGAGCACCGGTCACCTGCCCATCAAAGTACCCGAGTACCTGTAACCTGCCCATCAGAGTACCTGAGTACCTGTCACCTGCCCATCAAAGTACCCGAGTACCTGTCACCAGCCCTTCACAGTACCAGAGTACCTGTCATCAACCCATCTGAGTACCCGAGCACATGTCAAAAGCCCATCAGAGTACCTGAGTACTTGTCACCAGCCCAAGTACCTGCCACCTGCCCATCAAAGTACCCAAGTACCTGTCTCCAGTCCATCAGAGCACCTGAGTACCTGTTTCCAGTCCATCAGAGTACCTTTGTACTTGTCACCAGCCCACCTGAGTACCCAAGTACTTGTCACCATCCCATCAGAGTACCCGAGTACTTGTCACCAGCCCATCAGAGTACCCAAGTACCTGTCAACAGCCCATCAGAGTACCTGAGTACCTGTCATCAACCCATCAGAGTACCCGAGTAGTTGTCACCAGCCCATCAGATTACCCGAGTACTTGTCATCAGCCCATTCGAGTACCCAAGTACCTGTCACCAGACCATCGGAGTACCCGAGTACTTGTCACCAGCCCATCAGAGTACCCGAGTACCTGTCATCAACCCATCAGAGTACCCGAGAACCTATCACCAGCCCATCTGAGTACCTGTCACCAATCCATCACAGTACTCGAGTACCTGTCACCAGCCCATGAGAGTACCCAAGTACTTGTCACTAGCCCATCAGAATACCCAAGTACTTGTCTCCAGCCCAATTACCCGAGTACCTGTCACCAATCCATCAGCGTACCCGAGTACCTGTCATCAACCCATCAGAGTACCCGAGTACCTATCACCAGCCCATCTAAGTACCTGAGTACCTGTCACCAATCCATCAGAGTACCCGAGCACCTGTCACCAACCCATCAGAGTACCCGAGCACCTGTCACCATTTAATCAGAGTACCCAAGTACATGTTACCAACCCATAAGAATACCAACCCTTCTGAGTACCTGAATACCTGTCACCAGCCGATCATAGTAGCCGAGTACCTGTCACCATCCCATCATAGTACCCAAGTACCTGTAACAAGCCCATCAGAGTACCCGAGTACCTGTCAACAACCCATCAGAGTACCTGAGTACCTGTCACCAGCCCATCTGAGTACCTGAGTACCTGTCATCAATCCATATGAGTACCTGAGTACCTGTCACCAGCCCATCAGTGTACCCAAGTACCTGTCACCAGCCCATCAGAGTACCCGCGTACTTGTCACCAGCCCATCAGAGTGCCCGAGTACCTGTCATAAACTCATCTGAGTACCCGAGAACCTGTCATCAGCCCATGAGAGTACCCAAGTACTTGTCACCATCCCCATCTGAGTACCTGAGTACCTGCCAGCAGCCCACCAGAGTACCTGGGTACCTGTCACCAATCCATCAGAGTACCCGAGCACCTGTCACCAACCCATCAGAGTACCCGAGCATCTGTCATCATTTAATCAGAGTACCCGAGTACCTGTTACCAATCTATCAGAGTACCAGAGTACCAACCCATATGAGTACCCTAGTACCTGTCACTAGCCCATCTGAGTATCCAAGTACCTGTCACCAGCGCATCTGAGTACCTGAATACCTGTCACCAGACCATCAGAGTACCTGAGTACCTGTCACCAGCCCATCAGATTACCCGAGCACCTGTCACCAGCCCATCAGAGTACCCGAGTACCTGTCACCAGCCCATCCGAGTACACGAGTACCTGTCACCAGCCCATCCGAGTACATGAGTACCTGTCACCAGCGCATCCGAGTACCCGAGTACCTTTCACCAGTCCATCTGAGTACCTGTCACTAGCCCATAGGAGTACCCTAGTACCTGTCACTAGCCCATCTGAGTATCCAAGTACCTGTCACCAGCGCATCTGAGTACCTGAACACCAGTCTCCAGACCTTCAGAGTACCCGAGTACCTGTCGCCAGCCCATCAGATTACCCGAGTACCTGTCACCAACCCATCAGAGTACCCGAGTACCTGTCATCAACCCATCAGAGTACCCGAGTACCTGTCACCAACCCTTCTGAGTACACAAGTACCTGTCACCAGCCCATCAGAGTACCCAAGTACCTGTCACCAGCCCATCAGAGTACCCGAGTACCTGTCACCAACCCATCAGAGTACCCGAGCACCTGTCACCAACTCATAAGAGTACCCTAGAACCTGTCACCATCCCTTTTGAGTAACTGAGTACCCGTTACAAGCTCATCAGAGTACCCGAGTACCTGTCACCAGTCCATCTGAGTACCTGTCACTAGCCCATCTGAGTACCCTAGTACCTGTACTAGCCCATCTGAGTACCCGAGTACCTGCCACTAGCCCATCTGAGCACCCTAGTACCTGGTTAGAGGTACCCATTAGAGTACCCGAGTACCTGTCACCAGCCCATCAGAGTACCCGAGTAACTGTCACCAACCCATCTGAGTACCTGAGTACCTGTCATCAACTCATCAGAGTACCCGAGTACTTGTCACAAGCCCATCACAGTACCCAAGTATCTGCCATCAACCCATCTGAGTACCCATGTTCCTGTAGCCAACCCATCAGATTACCCGAGTACTTGTCACCAGACCATCCGAGTACCCAAGTACCTGTCACCAGACCATCAGAGTACCCGAGTAATTGACACCAGCCCATCAGAGTACCCGAGTACCTGTCACCAACCCATCAGAGTACCCGAGTACCTATCATCAGCCCATCTGAGTACCTGAGTACCTGTCCCCAATCCATCACAGTACCTGAATACTTGTCATCAACCCATCTGAGTACCTGAGTTCCTGTCACCAGCTCATGAGAGTACCCAAGTACTTGTCACCAGCCCATCAGAGTATCCGAGTACTTGTCTCCAGACCATCAAAGTACCCGAGTACCTGTCGCCAGCCCATCAGATTACCCAAGTACCTGTCACCAACCCATCAGAGTACCCGAGTACTTGTCACCAGCCCATCAGAGTACCTGAGTACCTGTCATCAACCTATCAGAGTACCCGAGTACCTGTCACCAGCCCATCGGAGTACCCAAGTACATGTCACCAATCCATCTGAGTACCCAAGTACCTGTCACCAGCCCATCACAGTACTCAATATAACAAAAAAGAAGCAGCGCAGTCATGAAAGAAGTAAATAAAGTCCACAGAACAACAGGATGTAATGATAAGATCCCCCGGTGCTCAAACGGAGCTCCACCCCGCCGAGGAAGGCACACTTGCCGTAACGCGTACGGGGGAAGGACCGACCTGGACGTCACCCGCTGCTGCTGTGAGGAGCGAAGGAGTTGAGGAGGGATACCCGGAAGGGTTTGCCCGCCTGTGACTGATCAGATCGTCAGCTAGGAGACCCTGTGGGGATTCCTCCTGATTGCCTGTTGAACTTCTACTTCGTGTGAGTAGACTGCATTTTAAATAAAGGAATTTTTCTATGTTATGACAGTCTGCACTTAGTATCCATTTTTCTTCCTATATACTATCACTGACTGCCTGAGCTGGGAGGAGCGATACAGAGTGAGGATAAGGAAGTCTGATTATCTGGAAGTGATTTTCTACCACATTACTAAAACGCATTTGACCCTCTAGTAAAACTGGGGTCAAATTGGGAGGTGAGCACAGTGGATGTTGGTGGAGGATTTGTGTCACCATTCATATTAACCGTTTGAGCACCGGGGGATCTTATCATTACATCCTGTTGTTCTGTGGACTTTATTTACTTCTTTCATGACTGCGCTGCTTCTTTTTTGTTATATTGAGTTTTGTGAGGTTGATTACCTATGATGTTCAGCTAGCAGTCGGTTATCTATTTTTAGCTTCTTTGCAGCGCTGATTGCACTATATATTGAAGCCCATCACAGTACCTGAGTACCTGTCATAAACCCATCTGAGTACCCGAGTACCTGTCATAAGCCCATGAGAGTACCCAAATACTTGTCATCATCCCCATCTGAGTACCCGAGTACCTGCCAACAGCCCACCAGAGTATCTGAGTACCTGTCACCAATCCATCAAAATACCTGGGTACCTGTCACCAATCCATCAGAGTACCCGAGCACATGTCACCAACCTATCAGTGTACCCGAGCATCTGTCATCATTTAATCAGAGTACCCAAGTACCTGTTACCCACTCATCAGAGTACCTGAGTGCCAAACCTTCTGAGTACAGGAGTACATGTCACCAGCCCATCAGAGTACCTGAGTACCTGTCACCAGCCCATCAGAATACCCGAGTACCTGTCACCAGCCCAGCCGAGTACCCGAGTACCTGTCACCAGCGCATCCGAGTACCCGAGTTCCTGTTACCAGTCCATCAGAGTACCCGAGTACCTGTCACCAGTCCATCTGAGTACCCGAGTACCTGTCATCAACCCATCAGAGTACCCGAGTACCTATCACCAGCCCATCAGAGTACCTGAGTACCTGTCACCAATCCATCACAGTACCTGAGTACCTGTCATCAACCCATCTTAGTTGCCGTGTACCTGTCACCAGCCCATGAGAGTACCCAAGTACTTGTCACCAGCCCATCAGAGTACCCTATTACTTGTCACCAGTCCATCAGAGTATCCGAGTACCTGTCACCAATCCATCAGAGTACCCGAGCACCTGTCACCAACCCATCAGAGTACCCGAGCACCTGTCACCATTTAATCAGAGTACCTGAGTACATGTTATCAACCCATAAGAGTACCCGAGTACCTGTCACCAGCCCATCAGAGTACCTGAGTACCTGTCACCAATCCATCTGAGTACCCAAGTACCTGTCACCAGCCCATCACAGTACCTGAGTACCTGTCATAAACCCATCTGAGTACCCGAGTACCTGTCATCAGCCCATGAGAGTACCCAAATACTTGTCATCATCCCCATCTGAGTACCCGAGTACCTGCCAACAGCCTACCAGAGTATCTGAGTACCTGTCACCAATCCATCAGAGTACCTGGGTACCTGTCACCAATCCATCACAGTACCCGAGCACCTGTCACCAACCTATCAGAGTACCCGAGCATCTGTCATCATTTAATCAGAGTACCCAAGTACCTGTTACCCAATCATCAGAGTACCCGAGTACCAAACCTTCTGAGTACAGGAGTACATGTCACCAGCCCATCAGAGTACCCGAGTACCTGTCACCAGCACATCAGAATACCCAAGTACCTGTCACCAACCCAGCCGAGTACTTGAGTACCTGTCACCAGCGCATCTGAGTACCCGAGTTCCTGTTACCAGTCCATCAGAGTACCCGAGTACCTGTCACCAGTCCACCTGAGTACCCGAGTACCTGTCATCAACCCATCAGAGTACCCGAGTACCTATCACCAGCCCATCAGAGTACCTGAGTACCTGTCACCAATCCATCACAGTACCTGAGTACCTGTCATCAACCCATCTGAGTTGCCGAGTACCTGTCACCAGCCCATGAGAGTACCCAAGTACTTGTCACCAGCCCATCAGAGTACCCTAGTACTTGTCACCAGCCCATCAGAGTATCCGAGTACCTGTCACCAATCCATCAGAGTACCCGAGCACTTGTCACCAACCCATCAGAGTACCCGAGCACCTGTCACCATTTAATCAGAGTACCTGAGTACATGTTATCAACCCATAATAGTACCCGAGTACCTGTCACCAGCCCATCGGAGTACCCGAGTACCTGTCACCAATCCATCTGAGTACCCAAGTACTTGTCACCAGCCCATCACAGTACCTGAGTACCTGTCATAAACCCATCTGAGTACCCGAGTACCTGTCATAAGCCCATGAGAGTACCCAAATACTTGTCATCATCCCCATCTGAGTACCCGAGTACCTGCCAACACCCCACCAGAGTATCTGAGTACCTGTCACCAATCCATCAGAGTACCTGGGTACCTGTCACCAATCCATCAGAGTACCCGAGCACCTGTCACCAACCTATCAGAGTACCCGAGCATCTGTCATCATTTAATCAGAGTACCCAAGTACCTGTTACCCACTCATCAGAGTACCCGAGTACCAAACCTTCTGAGTACAGGAGTACATGTCACCAGCCCATTAGAGTACCCGAGTACCTGTCACCAGCCCATCAGAATACCCGAGTACCTGTCACCAGCCCAGCCGAGTACCCGAGTACCTGTCACCAGCGCATCCGAGTACCCGAGTTCCTGTTACCAGTCCATCAGTGTACCCGAGTACCTGTCACCAGTCCATCTGAGTACCCGAGTACCTGTCATCAACCCGTCAGAGTACCCGAGTACCTATCACCAGCCCATCAGAGTACCTGAGTACCTGTCACCAATCCATCACAGTACCTGAGTACCTGTCATCAACCCATCTGAGTTGCCGAGTACCTGTCTACAGCCCATGAGAGTACCCAAGTACTTGTCACCAGCCCATCAGAGTACCCTAGTACTTGTCACCAGCCCATCAGAGTATCCGAGTATCTGTCACCAATCCATCAGAGTACCCGAGCACCTGTCACCAACCCATCAGAGTACCCGAGCACCTGTCACCATTTAATCAGAGTACCTGAGCACATGTTTTCAACCCATAAGAGTACCCGAGTACCTGTCACCAGTCCATCTGAGTACCTGTCACCAATCCATTTGAGTACCTGAGCACCTGTCACCAGCCCATCAGAGTACCCAAGTACCTGTCACCAGCCCATCAGAGTACCCGAGCACCTGTCA
>BLSH010057596.1:636033-649399 GCA_018402905.1 Glandirana rugosa
GTAAGACCCTATGGGGTACACATTCTGAATAACCCTCGGATAGCCGCATGCCCTGGGGCTTTTGGTTAGTGGTGGAAGTCCTAAAGATTCCGTTTTTACATACGGAAGTGGGGTGTGATGGATAGAGTCAAAACCTCTGGTACTTTACGGGTCTATCACGTTTGGGGGGGTTTACTGGGGTAAAACCTTTCATCACATATGTGGTATCTCCGTATTCAGAAGAAGCAGCAGAATGTATTTTGGGGTGTAATTTCACATATACCCATGGCATGTTCAAGCAACTTATCATTTAGTGAGAACTTTGTAAAAAAAAAAAAATGTAATTTCCCCGAAACTTGTGGCAAAATATAAAATATTCCATGGACTCAACATGCCTCTCAGCAGATAGCTTGGGGTGTCTACTTTCCAAAATGGGGTCATTTGGGGGGGTTTGCACTATCTGGGCATTTCATGGTCTCCAAAACTGAGATAGGTAGTGTGGGGTGAAGGCATACATTTTTGCCTTAGAAATCCTGAAGGTGGTGATTGGTTTTCGGGGTCCCGTACGCCGATAGGCTCCCAATAAGTCTTACACATGGGGTATCCCAGAATGTATTTTGGGGTGTAATACCACATATACCCATGGAATATGTGAGCAATATATCATTTCAGTAACAACTTTGTGTAATTTTTTCTTTTTTTGGTCATTTTTCAATCACTTATGACAAAAAAATAAAATATTCAATGGGCTCAACATGCCTCTCAGCAAATTCCTTGGGGTGTCTACTTTCCAAAATGGGGCCATTTGGGGGGGTTTGTACTGCCCCTCCATTTTAGCACCTCAAGAAATGAGATAGGCAGTCATAAAATAAAACCTGTGGAAATTCCAGAAAATGTACCCTAGTTTGTAGACGCTATAACTTTTGCGCAAAGCAATAAATATACGCGATTTGGCTTTTTTTTACCCGAGACATGTGGCTGAATGCATTTTGGAAAAAGTTATGACTAAAATTTAGTTTATTGTATTTTTGTAATAACATAAAGTTGAAAATATCATTTTTTTCAAAATTTCCGTACTATTTTTGTTTATATCGCAAAAATTAAAAAGCGCAGTGGTGAACAAATACCACCAAAAGAAAGCTCTATTTGTGGGAAAAAAGGACACAAATTTCGTTTGGGTATTGCATTGCATGACCGTGCAATTACCATTTGAAGCGGCGCAGTGCCAAATTGAAAAAAGGGCTCCGGTCCTAAGGCTGGAAATCCTTCCGGTCCTTAAGTGGTTAAAAGAACATATCAATGTTTAAAAGACATAGCAGTAAAAAAATACATAGCATTATAAAAATACACATACATTCCGGTAAGACTGGTGGTAATGGATTTTAGAAGATGACATGGAATGTTTTTGGCACATGTAGGTGAGGGACCATTGTTTAAAGAGACATAGCTAATGATAAACGGGGGCATTAAGAAGGATTGTATGAGCAACAAATCTTTATATAGGTGAGTATAGAAATAAAATATTTTATATATATATATATATATATATATATATAGTATCTTACAAAAGTGAGTACACCCTTCACATTTTTGTAAATATTTTATTATATCTTTTTATGTGGCAAAACTGAAGAAATGACAGTTTGCTACAATGTAAAGCAGTGAGTGTACAGCTTCTATAACTGTAAATTTGCTGTCCCCTCAAAATAACTCAACACACAGCCATTAATGTCTAAACCTCTGGTAACAAAAGTGAGTACACCCCTAAGTGAAAATGTCCACATTGGGCCCAAAGTGTCAATATTTTGTATGGCCAACATTACTTTCCAGCACTGCCTTAACCCCCTTGGGCATGGAGTTCATCAGTGCTTTACAGGATGCCACTGGAGTCCTCTTCCACTCCTCCATGATGACATCATGAAGCTGGTGGATGTTAGAGACCTTGCACTCCTCCACCTTCTGTTTGAGGATGCCCCACAGATGCTCAATAGGGTTTAGGTCTGGAGACATGCTTGGCCAGTCCATCACCTTTACCCTCAGCTTCTTTAGCAAGTCATTGGTCACCTTGGAGGTGTGTTTGGGATCATTATGTTGGAATACTGCCCTGTGGCCCAGTCTCTGAAGGGAGGGGATCATGCTCCCTTCAGAGACAGTACGTGTTGACATTCATGGTTCCTTCAATGAACTGTAGCTCCCCTGTTCCGGCAGCACTCATGCAGCCCCAGACCATGATACTCCTACCACCATGCTTGACTGCAGGCAAGACACACTTGTCTTTGTACTCCTCACCTGGTTGCCACCACACACGCTTGATACCATCTGAACCAAATACATTTATCTTGGTCTCGTCAGACCACAGGACATGGTATGGTTCCAGTACTCCATGTCCTTACTCTGCTTGTCTTCAGCAATCTGTTTGCAGGCTTTCTTGTGCATCATCTTTAGAAGAGGCTTCCTTCAGGGATGACAGCCATGCAGACTAATTTGATGCAGTATGTGGCATATGGTCTGAGCACTGACAGGCTTACCCCTACCCTTTCAACCTCTGCAGCAATGCTGGCAGCACTCATATGTCTATTTCCCAAAGACAACCCCTGGATATGATGCTGAGTATGTGCACTCAACTCCTTTGGTCGACCATAGCGAGGCCTGTTTTAGCGGAACACCGTATGGTCTTGGCCACTGTGCTGGAGTTCAGTTTTAGGGTCTTGGTAATCTTCTTATAGCCTAGGCCATCTTTATGTGGAGCAACAATTCTTTTTTTTAAGATCCTCAGAGAGTTCTTTGCCATGAGGTGCCATGTTGAACTTCCAGGGACCAGTATGAGAGAGTGAGAGCGATAACATCAAATTTAACACACCTGCTCTCCATTCACACCTTAGACCTTGTAACACTAACGAGTCACATGACACCGGGGAGGGAAAATGGCTAATTGGGCCCAATTTGGATGGGTTATTTAGGGGTGTACTCGCTTTTGTTGCTAGCAGTTTAGACATTAACCACTTGCTTACTGGGCACTTAAACCCCCCTCCTGCCCAGACCAATTTTCAGCTTTCAGCGCTCTCACGCTTTGAATGACAATTGCGCGGTCATGTGACACTGTACCTATATGACATTTTTATCATTTTTTCCCCATAAATAGAGCTTTCTTTTGGTGGTATTTAATCACTGCTGTTTTTTTTTTATTTTTTGCTTAAAAAAACAAAACAAGACCGAAAATTTTGAAAAAAAAAAAACCTGTTTCATAGTTTTTTTTATATACATTTTGAAAACAGGTAATTTTTTCCTTCATTGATGTGCGCTGATGAGGCTGCACTGATATGCACTGATAGGCTGCACTGATGGGCACTGATAAGGCGGCACTAATGGGCACTGATAAGGCGGCACTAATGGACATTGATAGGTGGCACTGATGAAGCGGCACTAATGAGGCGGCACTGATGGGTGGCACTGATGGTTGGCACTGATGGGTGGCACTGAAGGGCTCTGATAAGCGGCACTGCAGGGCACTGATAAGCTGCAGTGACAGGTGGCACTGATAGGTGGCACTTATGGACACTGATGGGTGGCACTCATGGGCACTGGTGGGCACTGGTGGGTGATGCACATATGCAGCACTGATCGGTGGCACTGATTTGTAGCACTGGTGGGCAAAGGTAGGTGGCACTGGTGGGCAAAGGTAGGGGGCACTGTGGGCACGGGTAGATGGCACTGTGGGCACTGGTAGATGGCTGTGGTGGGTACTGACAGGTGGCACTGGTGTGCACAGACAAGCCATCTGTGGCTCTCTGTGTGAGGGACCGATGTCCCTCTGACAGAAGCCGTGATCGGCTTCTTTTTCTCCTCACGCTGACAGCATGAGTGGAAAAAAAATTACTGATCACCGGCTTCTGTTTACATCACGTGATCAGTTGTCAATGGCTGGCAGCTGATCACGTGGTAAGGGGGTGGGACCGCCCCCTTACTCCGATCTGTGGTCAGCCAAGTCTCATGGACTCGGTGATCACAGAGCGCGCTGCATGCAACCAGCCGGGGGCGCACAATGGCTCGTGCATGGGAGGACGTCCATGGACGTCCACCTGGAAATTGAGATCTGCGCTGGAGCCGTCTTTTGGCAATAGCATGGATCTCAAGGGGTTAATGGCTGCATGTTGAGTTATTATGTGGGGACAGCACATTTACACTGTTATACAAGCTGTACACTCACTACTTTACATTGTAGCAAAGTGTCATTTCTTCAGTGTTGTCACATGAAAGGATATAATAAAATATTTACAAAAATGTGAGTGGTGTACTCATTTTTGCGAGATACTGTATATATATATATATATATATATATATATATATATATATATATATATAAAATAAACATTTATTTTATTTTAATTTTTATTGATATTTTTTTTTTCATTTTTATTTATATATATTTTATTTTTTATTGTTATTTCTATTCCCACCTATATAGATATTTGTTGTTCATACAATCCCCCCGTTTATTATTAGCTATGTCTCTTTAAACAATGGTCCATCTCCTACATGGGCTAAAACATTCCATGTCATCTTCTAAAATCCATCACCACCGGTATATATGTGTATTTTTATAGTGATATTTATTTTTATACTGCTATGTCTTTTAAGCAATGCTATGTTCTTTTAAATACTGTTATGCTTTTTAAAAAATGCTATATGTATCCTAGAACTGTGACCTATTCGTTTTCTGCCCCCGATATGTTAATCCCCCTGGGGTGGAATCCGCTCAGACACTGCCACGATCATGCCCATATAAAGCCCTTTTCCAACATGGCTCTATAACAGCCTGAAGAAGGAGCGCATACTCCGCAAATGCATAGCCATTGCTGAAACATCACAGCATTGTATCTGGGAAGTGACATCATCCCCAGCCTGTCAGTGCGTCCCATGGACCAAGAAGCACCGGAGTCCACTGGCACCGATGACCTGCACCACCGGATGGATGACCACGTCCTTCGGGCACCCCCAGACAGCACTGCTAAGGACCCTACCCAACACAGTGCTTAGCTACTGTACATGCGTGATTTTAACTACATCTGTGATTAATTTCATTTTAACTTGTAATAAATCCTTGCTACAAAGCTACACTTAGAAGGCACCTGTGCGTCTCCTTCTATGCTGCATCATTCTCCTCTGGCCAGCAGAGGGAGAGCAAAAGCAAAGCAGGCCCATAGACTTCTATGCAGAGTGCTGAGAATGCTGGGAGTGGTAGTTTGAGACAGCTTCCATATAATGGCTACACTGTAATGGTTGCACTACATATCCCAATATGCACTGTGCAGTAGGAGAAGTGGAAGGAGATTTTTATTAAACTGTCTGGGAAAGTTCTTCCTCTTAGCTCTGAGAGAGTTAGAAGGAGAGAACCTCTGTTTGGATATTTACCTTCCAGCTAGAGACCATATCAGCAGAGATATGAGACTGGGAGTGAGGACACCTGGGTGCAATGCATCACCACATTTCAGCACCTGCATCTCTGCAGCAAGGAGACTGGAGCATCCACTCACCTTCCGCTTCCCAACAATGATCACCAAAGACTTTTGGGGAGAGACCAAAGGGCCCGCCCCCTTCTACAGCGAGAGATCATAGCAGCATCCTGGGGACTGGTGAAAGAGATTTTTGCCCATTGCTGATACTGCTAGCAGGGACTGAGCCTCTGAAAGCAGGACACCAAGTGTGCCTAATTCATACCGCACCCATACTGCACTTATTCCAAACCTAGACTGCACCTATACCAAATTTATATTTCATCATACCAAACCTTTACCACATCAAGGCCTTGCTACTGTTTATGCTTATCTGTAAGTCAAATGGCATGTTATGCCTAGTCCTTACTGTTAATCACTTTTTAAGATAAATTGTGGTATTACCATTGTTAATCCATGATAGAGTTACTCTTTAAGCTTCTATGTTTGTTCTTTAGTCCCTGATCCTGTGCAAGTCTCTCTGTTTCTCCAGCCTCAAAAACAAACTTTTGATAGGGGCACTTACTTTGGCAGAAGGTCTTGTATCCGTGCAGAAAAGATAAAAATGACTAGTTTCATTTATGAAGGTTTGCATAATTTATGAATACGCTAAAATGTATATTCCTTGTATAAGTATATTATTTTAGCTGGAGAGAAGATTAACATTGGGGTGGAGGATCTGATCAAAGCTCTTTTCTGGGGCACTAACCCCCCCACACTCTGGTGGAAGCATGTGTGTGTTCCAGAGATTTTACTGCTACTAGGCCTCAATGATGGCTATGGGCTGAGGACCTGAATGAGTACTTCTTGAGGGTGAGATACCAGAAGTTGCTGCTAAGGGATGTTAGTGCTTGCATAGGTTCTCGGATTGACTGGATGTTCCCTCTTATTCAGCACTAATTTTGAGGGAGTTACTATAGGGTAAATACTGCTGGTAGTGCTGGAAGATTTTTTAGGGAAGCTGTCCTCCAAGATTGTGTGCATTGAATATCCTGCAACCCTAAACCCACCTCCCCACATATTCAGGATCTGCATTACATATTCCAAAGACACCGCATAACTGAGCCTGTGTTTGTCAGTGTGCTTCTGACACTGAAAACAGGGCTGACAGCTTCTGAACAGGTAAGAAGGACCCAATCTATTTTCAGCACCCTCTCAGGAGTTATCACTAGATACATTTTTCATCTGGGTGTTTAGCTGTTTGTATCTAGTTGAGCTGTGATTAAGCAAAGATTGGAGTAATAAATATACATATATACTGTATAGCAAAAGTAAAAAATATTGTTTCTTTTTTTTTCAAAAGTTTATAGCACAAAAAATTAAAAAAACTGCAGATGTGATCAAATACCACCAAAAGAAAGCTCTATTTGTGGGGAAAAAAGGACATTTTATTTGGATATAGCATAGCATGACCGTGGAATTGTCAGTTAAATGAACGTAGTGCCGTATCGCATAAGATGGCTTATCGCTGGAGAACTCTCATAAGGTTCTATGCCGATGGTATTATAGTCCAGCCAGGATTTCAAGAGGATCTTCCTAGTAACCCGTTTACCTGCTTTCAGGGCTGCCCAGACCCTGGTGACATGAAACATATTTGGTGGACCAGCACAAAGGTTAAAAGGCTATGAATTCAGGTATGCGTGAGGGTCAATACGATTCTCCATGTTAACTTGAGCAAAAACCCATGGGAATCTCTCCTACACCAGTCTATACAGAATAAACAACATGAACAAAACTTGATAATGCATACATTTATGGACACCAAACAAACGATAGCGAGTGCATGGAAAACACCGACACTTAGCTTCCACGCAGTAAAGAACCTGGACAAGGTACACTTATGAATTAAAAGCTAACAGCAGTATTAAAAAACACACTTTACTAGTTCTTACGTACATGGCAGCCTTGGCTGGACCACTTTGCATACTCTCCACTTATGTCCCGCTTCCTGGATATATGATGGGATATGGCCAGGCCCTGTGCAGCCCTTATGGGTCTCCCGGAGGGGGGGTTCTTTCCCTTGCTCCTTCCCTTTACCCCACATTTTTTCCCTCCCCTACTCCCTTTTTCCTGCTTTCCTTCTCCTCTTCTATTTCTTTTCTACCTCGATCTCTCTTTTCTCTCTCACAGCAGAAGCAATATACAACTATATTCCCTAAATGAGTAATAGTGGGACAATTCATGCATGCTTTGAATCAGATTGGTTTTCTCTTGGTTTAGACTAATGCAGGCCTTACCTTTGGATTGTTCATTTTAAAACTTCTCCTGATAACATTTAAAATAAAATACTAGCTGTTTTGCTGGATGGTAATTTATTGTTAATTTGTTTATAGTTAATTGATCTGTCAGCTTTTAACATATTAAGCCATTTGCCTTTTATTTTTTCCACTACACAGAACTCATCAGTGCTTTTTTACTTTTATTACACATAGTAAAGTGTATAAAGTTGGGTCACCTAATATCTCCCAACAGGATTTGACCTAGATATGTTGGCCCTTTGAGAGGGAGTGAACTCTTGGGACACATCAATCATGCCCCCAACTGCCCTCTTCCTACTTCCCTTACCTACTTCCCTACTTTCTGTTTTACACCTATAATCCTAGCTACAACCTTGCCCCCTCCTGATCCTACCCATCCAATAGTTTTAGGTAATCTCCAGTTAATCTATTACATTTGGGACTTGTGTCCCCATTCTACCACTAAATGCTCTTGAGATAACCCACTCTCAACTACGTTATTGATTGGTACCCTCCATGTCTAAGTTTGTATGAATTGTAATACCTCACGTACATTTCCTTTATTCTGTATTATTTCCAATGTATGACCAGTTGTAAGCTGCCCATACACTCATTGAAATTCATCCAGTTCAACAAGGTCTGGCTGAAATGTGATCAGTATGTGGCTATCCCCACTCAGCAGAAGTTGTTTGTTTGATCAATTTCTGTTAATAAGCCTTGCTGGAAAACCTTTCTCAATCAGCAGCTGCAGGTAATCAGCTACACACACCGTTCAGTGTATTCTGGCAGCTGCAAGAGCCACTGTCAAAATACAATGTGCCAGCTGGGGGATTCCTCCATTCACCTTGTTTGTGTGGATTGAGAAATATTAGGGAGGGCTGAATGAAAAAGAAATGGACAGTGTATGACCAGCTTCACTGTAACACATTGAACTGAAATCTGTTGCAGAACGTTCTCAGAAGAAATTTGTCTCAGACAGAATTAAGTCAGTGACACAATAATTACATGCATGACAGAATTTACTCCAACGTGGAAAACACTTTATTTTACTTTACTTTTCTTCTTACAGTGTGTTTAATGGGCTACATCACAAGGAAATGTGCATGTATTATGAAGACATACTTACTGTGATTTTATTTTGCGTGGACCTATGCTTTAATTTTATTTCTCACCATCAGTTTTTTTTTTTGTAATTCAATTCTTGTTCCTCTAGAGGTCCATACATATCTTCTACAATTATTCAAGTTTTGTACTTCTTGTTTACCACAATGTTCTTATCTTTCCTCTTGCATCCTGACTTTCAGTATTACATTTCTTTACCTACCAATTAGAACCAATTCATTTTTATCATTTGTTTCTGACCTTTTTCTATTCTTTTTCTTAAAAGCCTCAGCTAATGGTCTTTCATCTCATACTTAATTTCTGATTGAAAGCTGACTTCAAAGTATTGTATTATAAATATCTCACAAAGCCTTTCCTTATTTGTACACACTCAATTATATCTGTTTTACCTTTGTCAAAATATTGCAGCAAAATATTATCCTTTTGTGAATGCTCTTCAGTGTATCCTAACAACCCTGGTATCCTACTCCATATATTCAACTGCTCATATGCTATCCAACTCAGCTAAGCATTGCACACAGTACTCGGAATCCTGCTTTTACATCTATCAAATGCTTTTTCAGATTTCAGCCCTTTTTCTGTCCCTCTTTAGGTTGGCCCTGTCAGCAAATTTGACCAGTGATGGTGAATCTTGGCACCCCAGATGTTCTGGAACTACATTTCCCATGATGCAGAGTGTCCCCAACTGCTCCGCAGCCACCCCGGAGATGCGTGAACCGACTCCATTGACAGCTGGTCACGGTCTTCTGTCATACAAATTGGATGTGGGGAAACCTGCATCCAATTCGCATAAGTGTGAACCCAGCCTTAGTTTTGGATGGAATAGGGAAAAATTGAAACCCCTTACAGATTTGTATTGCTGTCTCTATCCCTATTTGTTAGATTGACTCTCTCTGTTTGTCCTGGTGACCACTATCACTAAAAAGGAAGTGGTCGCTGGCCTGAGGAGATGGACGTGTGAGTTCGGAGCTCTGTCCCACTCTGTTCTCTAAACCCATCAATAGCCTTCCTCAGGGGGGGAGTCGCCTCTGGACGAGTCCTCAGGACAGTAGAAGACCCCATCTGTGTCCCCCGAGAGCCTGTGACCCAGACTGGACTGTGCGGAGGGGTACCGCGGATCACGGCTGGTAAGCGAGGCCACGCTTGTGGCCTAGAATCTCACGGTTGGGCCGCCGCCTTCAGGGGACTGTCCAAGAGACCAGCCTTTCTTGGAATTCTTTCTCACGGCAGGGGCCCTTGCTAAAGCCCCCCCTTCTGAGCTCTATTGGACGCTGCCAGGCCCCTTGTGTAAAGAGGAGATCAGGCTGAGGGACGAGCTTGCGGCATACATAAGCCCAGGAGTCCTACCTGTGCCCCGAATTTGCCATAGCCTCTGGGGATCCCCCTTCCTGCAGATATAAAGGGATTCTTTCCTCCCCCAGCTGCTTGCCATAGTGAGCTGCAAGGCAGGACTTAGAGGTGGCCAAGCTTTGCAAATCAGGTCGCAGGGTGAGCCAGGCCCAAGCCCCCATACAATACAATGAACTGTGCGGACCACCAAGCTGGTGCTGAGTGAGCCCAATTTTTCTAGGGGTAAAGAGTTACTAAGGGCCCCCACCTTGTTGTTTCCTCTTTTCTTCAACAACTGCCAGCCCTCATACGAATACTGGCCCCTAAATTCTTTTCTATTGCGGATTGTAACTGAGTCTCCCCCCTCTTTTGTTTCCTTCCACGTAGCAGGGGTTATACCCCCAGACATTGTAACATGTACGCAGCAGCCGTCAGAAGGGACCTGACAAGGCACCCAGAATTTTCTGACAAGCCCTCCAAATGCCCCCAGGTACCCCCTGGCACTCAACCTGACCAAAGGATCACAACAGAGGATATGGAGGCTGAGGCAGAGGGGGGCTCGCATATTCTCCCCAGCCCGGGGCCTCCGGCTCCAGAGCTCATCAACCCTCAGGTCCCATCGCTGGCCTCCACTATTTCTCTCCTGGAGAGGACTCTTGATGAAATGTTCAATTCCCTAGGTGGGGACCGGGTTCCGGATCCGAACACCCCGGGAGTCTTGGATTCTTCCTTTCCAATTTTGCACTCTGACTTAAGGTTTATGATGGAAACCTTCTCCAAAATGAATTCCAAAGGCCTTGCCCAGACAGCTTCCCAAATAACTTCAACCATCCAGACAGACCTTCAGAACCTGGGATCCATGATCGAAGCCATAGAACATAAGACTGACCAAACAATAGTGAGAGTGAACCAAAACATTGCCCGCATCCACGACCTACAAGATCAATTAGATACAGCTCTCTGTAAAATTGAAGACCTCGAAAATCGCTCTCGGAGATACAATTTCCAAATCCGGGACTCCCAGAATCCATTACGGATGATCCAAATACAGTCCGCTCCTTCATCAAAGAATTGGTCCTTGGTATCCCAAATCGCAGGCTGGAATTGGATAGGGCCCATCAAGCTCTCCAGGCCCCTCGGTTGAATGGTCTACCCAGAGACACTGTGGTCAAGCCATATTTTTATGCTGTTAAGGAGGAAGTCATGAAAACCACTAGGAATATGCCCCAGCTGTAGTTTCTGGGCCACCAGATTCAAGTATTTGCAGACATATCTCCAACCACCATCCAAAAAAGGAGGGCCCTGAAGCCTCTGCTCGAGGCCCTGACACAAAAGTCCACAAAATACTGGTGGTCTTTCCCATTTCGTCTATCCTTCTCCTTCAAGGGCAAGATCCATGGCTTCAGTACCTTCCAAGAGGGAGAACGTCTATTGGTCAAGATGGGACTGATCTCACTAGACCCAGCCTCTGCCCTTCAGGTGAAGAACGTGGGTTCTTCCAAGTGGCCCTCACCTCAAAGCCCAATTCCTCCAGTCTGGCAAAAACAGGTGTCAAAAAGGTCTAAGGACTCTCATCCCCCCGTGAGGGGTCATCTCAGCTTTTGGGCTAATCTTTATTGTCTGACTCTTTCGACTTAAGTCGAGTGTCCCCACCTCATATGTTGAGCTGCTGCTCTTTCTTTTAACTATTTTTCTTCGCAGGTTGGACTCAGGGGTCCACCCCCTCTTTACCCCCTTTTTCCCCTATTTCTGCCCTATTTGTTACACTGTTTACTATAGTTATATCGTTACTTCCTGTGAGGTTTTGCCTGGATCCTGGGAGGGTTCTCCCCATGGTGGGACGCGGGGGGGCTGGGCGCCGCTCCTCCCGGCTCGCTCCTTAAGTTGGACTGGGCTGGAGGGGGGGTCGGGCCCTGAGCGGATGAGCCTACTTTTCAGGGGACCCCTCCCTGTCAGTATACTTGTCTTCAGGCATGACCCTGTATGTTTCGTGTTGGGAAGGATAAATATTTTATTATGTTTACCCTGTTGCTACTTACTTAGGAAGGCTGCTGTGGGTCTCGGGGGGAGTTGGTGATCTGGGCCTTGTCGTGTTGGGCTGAGGCGGGGGGTTTCCCATATTGGGGTCCCCCTCTCCTCGTGCCCCTGTTCCCAGTCTGACCTATCCCTAGGGGGGGTTCGGGGTACATGCTATCTTAGTTCTTTTTTGTTCTGTTGCCCTGTCTGGTTGGGGTCATTCCCCTGTTGTATAATTTGCATTGGGTGACATTGAGGACGGGGTGGCTGACATGCAACTCCTTCTGCTTCTGGAAGCCATTTTATGGCTCACCCCAGAGTAGAAGTCCCTCTGCCGTCCAGGCAGAGGTTTTTGGTTCTCCCTGGGGGAGCTGATGCCGGTTTCCTGGCTTCGACGCCGGACACTGAGGGTCGCGGCGGTCAAAGACCGTCACCCCCTCTCTCTCTCAACTGTTTTTATTTCCTGTTCTAGCTTTTTCTCTCCCTCTCAGGAGGAACCAGGAGGTTCTTTGCAGGATGTACGCAGGAAATCGAATCTCCTTGCTACAGGGGGAGGCTTCCTATTCCTCGTCGCTCTACCGGGATCGGGTGAGTGGTCCTTCAATGATGCATATTTCTCCTTTATTCAAAAATGCCCTCCTCACTAGAGTTGAGCGAACCCGGACTGTAAAGTTCGGGTCCGTACCGAACTTTGGGGTGTCCGGGACCCGGACCTGAACCCGGACTTTTCAAAAAAAGTCTGGGTTCAGGTCCAGGGTTCTGGTAATTTTACCAAAAGTTCTGAAAATTGCTGTAAAAAAGTCCAGGAAAGTCCTAGAGGTCTGCAAAAGGAAGGAAAATGTGGGTAAGGGTGGGACAAGTGCCCAATGTCGTTAAAAGTCTTGAAAACCATTTTAATGGTCTTGGGACCTGGACTTGGGTCTGAAAAAAACTTTTCAGGCCCAAGTCCAGGCCCAGGGCCTGTGGGGTTTCAAGCCATGCCTGGGCTTGAAATGTCAGGCCCAAGCGAGTTGAGATCACTCCTCCCGTAAAAACTTATTTCCTCTTTATACGTAGTAACTTCCTGGTGAGTGGGCTAGGGCCATCTCGCTGCTCCTTATCCTTCGGAGGGGGACATCGTTCCTCTAAGCTAAAGGACGCATGTAGGACGTTTCTTGGAGGACCAAGGAGGACTCTCCCTCTCTTTTTCGA
>BLSH010057596.1:650653-667856 GCA_018402905.1 Glandirana rugosa
GACAAGACGTTTGTAGACCTTTGACACACACAGTGAAATTTATTTTGGCCCTGATTGACTTGATGACAAGACGTTTGTAGACCTTTGACACACATTGTGAAATTGATTTTGACCCTCAGATGTTTGCAGAACAGTAGTTCAGTTAGTCCCGGTTTTATTTAAAGTGACACACACAGCTTCCAGATGTTTGCAGAACAGTAGTTCAGTTAGTCCCGGTTTTATTTAAAGTGACACACACAGTTTCCAGATGTTTGCAGAACAGTGATATGGGTTCTCCCGGCTTATTTATACTTTTTTGACACAGTTTGAAGATGATTTTAGAACAGTTATATGGCTTCTACCGTTAATTAATACTTTTCAGACCCAATTTGAAGATGGTCCACATCCACCTCCATTTTTGATTTTTTTATGTTTTTATTTTTTTTTAAATATTTAAAGTTATTTCCCTGACCCCATTTCTTTGTAGGGCACGTGTCCCACAATTACCCCCATCTCCTTCCTTTTGCAGACCTCTAGGACTTTCCTGGACTTTTTTACAGCCATTTTTGTGCCTAAAAGTTCGGGTCCCCATTGATTTCAATGGGGTTTGGGGTCCAGGACAAAGTTCGGGCGAACCAGCAGAACCCGGACTTCTAGAAGTTCGCTGAACTCTACTCCTCACCTAAACACTTAGACACGCTGAAATTAGCATCCCATAATGTCCAGGTCTTAAACTCCCCTCTGAAGCGTCGGAAATATTTCCACTATGCTCACTCTCAGCACCTGGACCTCTCTCTCTCAGGAGGGGTTTCTACTTTCCATTGACCTTCAAAAAGCCTTTGATACAGTTGAATGGCCCTATCTGTTTGAAGTCCTGGAACGTTGGGGCTTTGGTCCCCGTTTCCTGCAGATTCTCAAAGCTCTATATTCCAACCCCAGCGCCCGAGTAAAACTGCAAAATTATTTCTCTGAGCCGCTCTCCATTCACAGGGGCACCAGACAGGGGTGCCCGCTCTCCCCTCTGATTTTTGCCATCGCTATGAAACCCCTGGCGATTACAATTAGGTTTCATCCGGGGGTCCGGGGGGGGTGATATGTGGTCCACACACACATAAATGTGCCCTTTTCGTGGACGACCTCCTATTATTCATTACTTCCCCCTGGTCTCGGTTCCGAACATCCTTAATCTTCTTGAAAATTTCAGTAGTGCATGAGGTCTGAGAGTCAATTTATCTAAATCGGTGGCCCTTAATATCAATGTGCCTGAGGGGATTGTGAGACAACTTAAAGATCTCTGCCAAATCCCCTGGAACCCAGACCACATCCCTTACCTAGGCATCAATTTGGCGTCCTCTATTGGTCAGTTGTATAAAATTAATTATCCCCATCTTTACAAGCAACTTCTGGGGGATCTTGCCAATTGGGAGAAAATGGGTTTCTCCTGGCTGGGGAGGCTCAACGCGGTCAAGATGACCCTCCTTCCAAGGGTCCTCTACCTCTTTAGATCCCTTCCTATCCCCATAGTTAAATCCCAATTACTTAAGTTCCAGTCTCAGGTTAAAAAGTTCATTTGGGGAGGAAAGGGCTTTAAGTGCCCGACGGAGGTTCTTATGAGACGTCGCAACCAAGGGGGTCTGGGACTCCCTAACTTGTGGAGGTATTACCAGGCAGCCCAACTGGCTCAATTCTCCATCATCTATGCCTCCTCCAATAGACCGGACTGGGTTGGGATTGAGAGACAGGCGATCCCTCTAAATACCATTGACTTTTTGGTCTGGTCCCCTCCAGGGTTGCGACCCCTGATCTTATCCCCTACGTTATCCCATTTGATTGCTCTATGTGATTCGCCTCTGGATTGATTTCTGGCATTCGCCCCCTACAACATATATACAATAACCCCCGTTTCCCTCCGGGCCAGGACATTAGCACATTTGAGTGGTGGACCAACAAAGGGCTCTATAGAATTGGTCACTTCCTCTCCTTGTCAGGGCCCATCACCTTGGATTTTTGCGTCAGTAAACTAGATATGCCCCAGTCGGAAAGATTTTGCTTTCATCAAATCCATCTTTACATTGCTTCCCTATGGAGGGACACTCCTGCTATTGAGGGAATCATCCCTATGAGGAGTGGTGCTCTGATATGTCCTCACAAAAGGGGGGCATTTCCATTATATATGCATCATTGATGGAACATCCTTTGAAACCTCCATATGCTAAGCAATGGGAGAGAGATCTGAACCATTCTTGGGATGCAGATAAATGGTTCTCCATCTTTCTGAAATCTACTAAGGGGATGGTTAACGTCTCCCTGATGGAGGCCAATGTAAAAGTGATCTCTCGTTGGTACCTGGTCCCTACCCGCATCTCCCTTATGTTCCCAAATTCATCTCCATTGTGCTTTAGGGGCTGTGACCTTTTGGGCTCCTACTTCCACACATGGTGGGAGTGTTCGAGGATCAGGGGATTTTGTAACAAAATTTTCTCTTTGCTGAGGAAGGTCACGGGACTAGCGATATCCCAAGATCCAGAAATCGCCTTATTGCATCTTAAGCGGTTGGTCTCTCTAAGCCCATGTAGAAATTAACTCAATTAATTTTACTGGGCACAGAGATTACGTTGGCAAGGGCTTGGAAGAGACCAACGGTCTCCTTTAATGCAGCCAAAAAGAAAATCTCATGGATAATGACCCAGGAGAAGTTTGACAATGCCCTTCTGGACTCCTCAGACAAGTTTGATTTGGTATGGGAACCCTGGCTAAAATATCTCAGCCTCTCTCATGGTCTAGTTTCTACCCCCCGCGAAGCTTAACGTTCCTGGTGCCCCTCCTGTCTTCTCTCTTTTTTTTCTTTTTCCCGTTCTCTAGGTCTCCTTATCGCTTTTTCCCCTCTTGTTGTTTCAGTTTAAGGATATATTTGGGATTATGTTCATTGACATTCGACATGGTACTGGTTTTTAGGGTGGTAGGCCCCATGGAAGCTCTATATCTCTATCTACCATTTGCGGGTTCAATGAAGTATTCTTAGGGGGGTGCTGGGGTGGGTCCATCTACTCCCCTTTGGCCGCAGCTTGAGCCTGTTTAAGTGGCCGGGGTTGGTGGCGGACTCAGCCGGGGTCGCCTTCTTCTTTATACCGTTAATGTATGGAAAAGTGATTACCTTTATACTTGACAACTATTGGTAAAGTCTGTATTATTGGTAGTAAGGCCTTCCCTTACTTGCCGAGCCTTTACATTGATTTGTTGTTTCTGTACTTTTCAAATCTTAATAAAATCTTTTCAAATAAAAAAAAAAAGGAAGTGGTGGGAAATCAAAAAAGTTACACTTCTCACCAGAAAATTTGGGTCCATCAATAGGGACATCTATTTGATTGACAACTGTCTAAGAGGAAACTCCCTTCTCATTACGGAGTGATTTCCTTTTACTTCCTGTAAAGCAAGAAGCCAGTCAGCCAAAAAAAAGCAAAAAAAAACAAAGGGGGTTTAAAACCATTCCCACAAAAAAGGGCTTAACAATAAATACACTGAAGTTTATATCTCTATATTACAAAAACAATAGATATGCATTGCTATTTTTAGCCACATGCTAGGATGAACAGCCATGTCTTAAAGTGGAATTAAAGCCTAACACTAACTATTCTCAAAAATGTTCCCTCTTCCTACCTATCCTGCCTATCCTGTGTTAAAAAGATCTGTGTACTTAATTTTTGAAATCCACTCCATTTCAATCACATTATCCTGCAGATCCACCTCTCCTGTGTCAGGGAGCGCCCAGCAACGACCTGAAACATCGGGAGCCATGATGTCACCCATAGGCTCCCATTGACCTACTGTTGTTGGTACTCTCTCCTTTCCCCTGCAGTTGCCATTCACTTACACAGAGATAACATGACTGGACCAGAGAGATTTAAAAATAGGTAAGTATACAGACGTTTGTTTTTTTTTACACAGAGTAGGTAGGCTAGATAGGAGGAGAAGGGAAGGAAAAGCTTTAAGAATAGTAGTGTTAGACTTTCATTTCACTCACATACCAAGGCTGGGAAAGACTTTTAGTGGGTTACTGACAGTTTTAGTATCACTTTTCCAACAAAAGAGTACTTTAGGTACAGTTAGTTTCCAATGTTTTTTTTTTTTTAATAATTGATTGTCCAGGTTGTTTGATGCTCTAAAGGTCAGAAGATAACTTGCAAAGCAAATCCTTTGAATTGACAGGCAACAAAATAGTCAATGAATGATGAATCGTAGTGAAATGGAAATAATACGATGAATTGGAAAGCATCCTGGCAGCCTTTGTTACCATCTGTAATTGTCTTGGCCTTGGTACAGGGCATGGCAATAATCTGGCCTTGAGGATATGAATTCAATGATAAACATTGGCATAGCCTCAGTTGGAGCAGGTGTTTGATTCTTGCAGTCTTGAGATGGAAAACATGACATGATAGAATGCTGATACCCGATCATTGAGCCTTTTATTCACCTTTCTACCATTTTGTTATCAGTCTCTGTCCTCCTGCAACCAGCATTTCTGTCTTTATGTGGATTTAAAGTAGAAATAGGGGTAATATATAAAATTATATATATGATGCAGTCTGCCACTAGCAATGACACAGCAGTTTTTGTTTTTCTGAGTTGCCCCGGGAACATAGTTTTATTGCCCATTGATCCTACCAGTAGATCTGTTATTTTTCCACTTCCTTTAATTGTGTTTTTGTCTGAAGTGATATCATGTTGTAACATTGCCACCCTGCAGACAGGGTAGTACCAGATGGACATTTAGTTTTAAATGGACTTTAAGGGTGCAGACAAGTGAAGGTCTTCAAATTTGCCTCTAGATACACAAATGCCCTTTACAGAAATACACTGTGTGCACAATTATTAGGCAAGTGAGTATTTTGACTAAATCTTATTTTTTATGCATTTTGTCCAACTCCAAGCTGCATATATTTGAATGCTTATTGGATTGAGGCATATCAGGTAATGTGTATTTGTGTAATGAGGAAGGGTGTGGCCTAGGGAGATCAACACTCTATATTAAAGTGGATGTAAACCCACCACTCACCCAGTATAAACTAATGGCACAGTATTAATGTATATATACATGCAAGCCTCCTGCATCTATCCCTACCTTGAAAATGTCCTTCATTTAAGCACTAGCAGCTCTGTAAAACTCTGATATCAGTGGGTTTCTCTCTTTGCTGGAACTCGGTGGGTGGAGTTGTGATGTCACAAGCCTCCCCACCCACCTCTATACTGAGAGCTTGAGGAGGGAGGGAGAGGGGAGTGTAAAACTTTCTCTTCTCCGTGAAGGAGATAAGAAAATTGCTTGTCACTCACAGAGCACAGGTCTGATGGTCTGTGTATTTCTGTTTTAGTCTGACTTTCTCTTCCTGAAAAAAGATAAGGCCATTACTCACAGCTGGATTAACTCTTTGTGGCAACGCTGGGCACAGATGACATGACATGCTATACTCTACGAGGCAGAATTATTAATTTTTTTTGGGGGGTTTACATCCACTTTAGGTGTGTATAATTATTAGACAGCTTATTTTCCTCAGGCAAAATGGGCCAAAAAGAGATTTAACTAAATCTGAAAAGTCAAAAATTTTAAAAAGTCTTCAGAGGGATGCAGCAGTCTTGAAATTTCTAAAACATTGGGGTGTGATCACAGAACCATGAATGTTTTGTTGCAGATAGTCAACAGGGTGTTGCAAGAAACATGTTGAGGAAAAAAAGACACAAATTAACTGCTAAAGACTTGAGAAAAATCAAACGTGAAGATATCAGGAACCCATTATCCTCCAGTTCTGCCATATTCCAGAACTGCAACCTACCTGAAGTGCTCAGAAGAACAAGATGTTCAGTGCTCAGAGACATGGCCAAGGTAAAAATGGCTGAAACCTCACCACCACTGAACAAGACATATATGTTCAAATGTCAAGAATGGGCAACTGAAGACAGATTTTTCAAAGGTTTTATGGACTGATGAGATGAGAATGACTCTTGGCGGACCAGATGGATGGGCCTGTGGCTGGATCAGTAACGGGCACAGAGCTCCACTTCCACTCTGGTACTGGTATGAGCTGGTATTAAAAAGGTGAGCTAGTTGGACCTTTTCGGGTTGAACATGGACTCAAAATCAACTCAATCAATGCCAAACCTACTGCCAGTTTTTAGAAGACACTTTCTGCAAGCAGTGGTACAGGAAAAAGTCTGCATCTTTCAAGAAGACCATGATATTTTTGCAGGACAATGCTCCCTCACATGCTTTGAAGTTCTCCACTGTGTGGCTAGCCAGTAAAGGACTTAAAGATGAAACAATAATGACATGGTCCCCTTCCCCACCTGATTGAAACCCTATTGAGAATCTGCGGGCCCCTATTAAATGGGAGATTTACAGTGAAGTAAAACAATACACCTCCCAGGAATGGTGCCTGGGAGGCTGTGGTTGCTGCTGCACAAAAAGTTAATCATCAACAGATCAAGAAACTGACAGACTCCATGAATGGAAGGCGTATGGCTGTTATCGAAAAGAAGGGGGGCTATATTGGTCACTGATTTTTTTTTTTATTTTGAAATGTCAGAAATATTTATTTGTAAATTTTGAGTTGTTTGTTTATTATTCTCACTTTAACAGATGAAAATAAACAAGTGAGATGGGAATTTTTTTCATTTTTCATTTAGTTGCATAATAATTATGCACACTAATAGTTGCCCAATAATTGAGCACACATAGATATCCTCCTAAGAAAGCCAAAGCCTCACTTTTACTTTCTTAAATATTCAGGTTTAAGGTTTGTTAACATTTTGGATTGATTGAGAGCACTGTAATTGTTCAATAATGAAATGAGTCCTCAAAAATACAACTTGCCTAATAATTGTGCACACAGTGTATTGAAAGAAGTAAATTCAGTTTTTGAATAAAACACAACGCTATTTCTGTCTGTTTTGTTAACCGTCAGCTAAGGGATAGTAGGATAGCACAGTAAAAGCCAAGTAAAAGGCATACATATAACAGGTAAGTCAAAAGAGCTACATTTAAAGTTAAAGCATCCACTTCAAATTGATCACCATGAATTCAGATAAGAGTATTAAAATAACTCCTCTAACTTTGGAGACCAGATCTCATGTTTACGGCTCCAGACATTTTGTGTGCTCCAGCAGATCATCTGTGAGTTCTGCAGTACTCAGAGCAAGAGCAAAGGCAGAATCAGCACGAGCAGAGGTCTCTTATGCTGAAAAAGAGGCAAACATGATGAAGCAGAAAGCAGAGTTGGAAGCTAATATGCATGTGCATGGAAGTGGATGTAGCGAAGTCAGGAGGCTACTTGCCAGGACTGGCATACCTGGACACAGCTTGTGGGATTAAACCAATAATTGAAAAGCTCCCATATAGTCTGCAGAAAATGTGGATTTCTCAAGGCTCCAAGTATAAAGAAGATCATCACGTCTCTTTCCCACCATGCAGTTTCTTCACTTGATTTATTGTCAACTAAGCAAAGACTAGAAATGATCCAAGCTTCATATTCTCAACATGCCGCAACCAAGTTACAGCAAATACAGAGAAGACAGCAGCAAGGTATGGCAACAGACCATCGGTGTCAGTCAGAAAGACCAATGTGTCAGCCACTAATTTGACTCCATGAGTGAGCAACCCTGAAAAGAAAACCACAGAATCAGTCCATGTCCAATTCATAATAAACCACACCCACTGTCAAAGTGCCATGGGCTCAGAAGCAAGGACATTGATGAACGCAAAGCTTACCTGAAAGAAAATAGTATCTGCGTCAGATGCTGTGCGTCCACCAAACAGTTTACCAAAGACTGAAAAGCTAACATAAGATACAGAAAATGTAACAGTGACCAGAATATCTCAGCATTGCATTCAGGTCCAGCCCCCTGGGCAGCAGAGACTCTTATAACTGGAAAAGAGCAAGGCGGGGAGAAAGATGAAATTACCCCATCCACTATTGTATCCAAGAGTACAGAGGTATGCACGCAAGGAACAAGGCCCAGATCATGTTCCAAGATTTGTTTAGTGACTGTGTATACCTCTAACAATCCTGACTGTGCAGTGAAAATGTATGTAATGCAATAGTGAATGAGGCCTTGCTTGGTCCTCCGGAGCAAAAGCTTGTTATAGAACAGCACACCCCGGCTGATAAGGTGGTAAAAATAACAGCTATAGAGCTAAAGAGGTCAAAGTTCAAAGAGTGGACCAAGATCTGCAAAGACCAAGTCCTAACCTTAATTTCCCCAAGGAGCCAAACCTTAAGGAGCTGAATAATAATCCAGCTGATGCAGAAGCAGTGGAGGTGCCAAGGAAAGAGTCTGTAGTACCGGGAGAAGCTGGGAAGGTTGCTGGGGAGAACAAGATGGAAGACAGCAAATATGGGGCATTACCAGACAATGAACAAGGCAGACCGAACCAATACCTGAAGCTACAGAATGATTTGTGTCTCTGGAGAAGAAAGAGAGACCTTGCCAATGAGGTGATGGAGATCGACAGGTCCCAGTTCATCAGCTTCAACCACAACCCGACCCCAGAGTCAACAACCTCCACACCGCACTTGAAGCTCATCTTCAGTTTGTCCATAAGTGTGTGATCTGCAGGAAGTTTAGGGGAAGGCTGCAGGAACAGAAAATGTCAGATCTCCCAACAGATGGGCTCATTCTAGCTCCTCCATTCTCACATGTAGGACTTGATGTTTTTGAGCCTTGGACTTTAATGCCTCGTTATACTAGAGGACACTCTGCTGAGAGTAAGAGATAGGCTGTCACGTACCTGGTGGTCGAGTCTGACTTGTGCAGGGGACAACCTCTCTTATGGCCCTGGTTTGAGAGCCCCTGGTAGTGGGCACAGGGAGTTCTGGAGCACGGGGGGGCACGAAGGCTGGACTTAGCCACTGGTGGTAGCTGAGAGTCCACTGGAACTCGTGCAGACAGAAGAAGGGTGATGCAGGCCGGGTTGGTAACAGGCTGCCAGTACAGTACAGAAGGATCAGGCAGGCGGATGGTCGGGTGCAGGCAGGGTCAGCAACGTGCAGGCAACAGAGGTACAAAGGAGCAGGCAAAGAGTAGTCACAGACAGGTCGGGGGTCAGGGCAGGCAGAAAGCAAACAAAGTCCAAGGAAAGCCAGGGGTCACAGATACAGGAAGTCTCTTCAGAGCAACACGCTGGGTCACAGGGTACAGGAACGCTGTAGAATGGACAGCACTTGCTTCCTGGTGCTGTCTGCTTAAATGGCCGCTATTGGCGCTATTGCTGGTGCACACACACACAGGCTCGCGCACACGAGCATAGGAGCACGCGAACGCGCAAAAGCGCATGCAGACGTGCACAGGCGCGCACACACGCTACGTGCACCCGAGCATAGACGATCCAATGGCCTGGGATGATTCCTTACATGGGCTATTATGTTCACTTGTTTAAATACTAGAGCAGTTCATTTGGAGGTGATTGAATCCATGTAATTTTCAATTTTTATTAATGCCTTGAGAAGATTTTAATTTCTTTGTGGTCCAGTCATGCAATTCCGATCTGACCAAGGGACAAATTTTGTAGGAGCTTGCAAGGAACTACAAATTAACTCAGATGATCCCGAGATTCAAATTACCTACTGGGTGAGGGATGCACTTGGACCTTCAATGCTCCCCACTCATCTCATATGGTAGGAGTGTGGGAGAGAATGATTGGTAGTGCTAGGCATATTCTAGACTCAATGTTGATGCAAATAAAAACACTTGACTGTCACATGATGTGCTTACTACCCTGATGGCTGAAGTTACAGCTATAATGAACTCTAGACCATTGGTTTCCATTTCAACAGACCCTAAGAGACTTGAAATCCTTATGCCAGCAATGCTCTTGACTCAAAAAATGTGTGCAATATAAGCTCCTCTTGGTGAGTTTACCTTAAAAGATCTCTACAAGTGTCAGTGGAAGCAAGTTCAGAACCTTGCTGACACCTTTTGGAAACGTTGGAGGCAAGAGTATTTATCATCACTCCAAACAAGAGGAAAGTGTAAAGAGGAGAAACCAAATGTTGAAGAAGGAGATCTTGTGTTGTTGAAAGACCTTCAAGCAAAGCGCAATGATTGGCCAATGGGTTTTGTCATGAAAACCATTTCCAGCGATGATGGCAGAATTCGCAAAGTAGAGGTCAAAATCATTAAACAAGGAATTGCTAAAGTATATCTCAAGCCTGTCTCAGATTTGATTGTTCTTGTCCAAAAGATAACGTCACCTGTTTGAATAGTACAGTAATTCATAGATTATATAGTAGTGGTATATATTTATAGACCAAGAGAAAAAAATCCCACAAGCGAATTGACCTCCTAATGGAAGTGAATTAAACAGATGAGATAAATCAGCGCTAAATTGGGTGCCAATCAACCCAAAAAATTGTAAATGAGAAAATGTCAGCAGCCGCTGTAAATGTAAACACTTCAAAAGAAATTCAGATAATTAATTGTATCCATCAACTGAATTTAGCAGCGCTAAAAAATCAGTATTTGCATAACTGATACCCTAAAAAATAAATAGATATAAATAACGCTGTATGGACGCACGCTCCTTCCTCTCCATAGCGTGCAGTTGCCAGGGAACTGAAGTGAACCTGCATGCACTTTCCTCGCCCGGACACATCTCCCCCGCTGGAGGGAATCTGGGGGGCTGCTGCTCCTGAACTCTGAAAGTTCTCATTGATTGGACAGCCTGGGAATTGGAGGATCTGGAGAGTGAGCGATCCTAGGAGACAGCTGGCTGCAGGGTATATGCAGATCCCAGGCAACAGAGATCATGTGCTGATGCGGGATTGACGATTTTTCATCTGGAAACATATATGCTTGTATTGGGCTGTGCTTTATCTTACCTCTGGTGAGTCTCTCCATATAGGGGGAAAGCCCCTTCCCTTCACATTTGGTGTGGTGGCGGACCTTTATTTTGAATATTCAACATGCTTTGAATCACCCCTGATTTTGGATTTATCTATATACACTTTTGGACTTTGGTTTTATTTATTTGGACTTTGTAACTATTCATTTATCATTTAAGTCACAATCGTCCATATTTGTAATCTTTTTCCCTTTGTTAAATGGATTAAGTGCTGTGATTTTCAGCTGATTGAATTGTTTATATTTTGTATTTATATCTATTTATTTTTTAGTGTATCAGTTATGCAAATACTGATTTTTTAGCGCTGCTGAATTCAGTTGATGGAACCAATTAATTATCTGAATTTCTCCAGATGGAGAGTGTGCTGTCTATTATAGGATTGTCTATAGCAGGGTTCCCCAACCCTGGGGCCGCGGCCCAGTGCCGGGCCGTGGCCTGCTAGCAGCCGGGCCATGAAGGCTGCACTGCCTGACTTGCAGCACCGGGCGAGCAGAGAGATGCGATCGATTCTTACCACCTGCCCAGATCACCACTTTTCCGCCCACACAGCTACACTGCAGTGAGGCAGGGGAGCAGAGAGATGAGATCATCTCTCATCGCCCACTCAAATCACCGCTCTTCCTCCCACACAGCAGAGCTGCTACACTGCAGTGAGGTGGGGGAGCAGAATGATGAGATCATCTCTCACCGCCGCCTGGATCACCGCTCATCTGCCCACACAGCGTGGCCACTGCATTTCTGGAAGTGACAAACTACATCTGATGACAGGTGACAAACCACATCTGGTGGCAGGTGGCAATCCACATCTGGTGGCAGGTGACAAACCACATCTGATGGCAGATGGCAATCCGCATCTGGTGACAATCCACATCTGGTGGCAGGTGGCAAATCCACATCTGGTGGCAGGGGACAAACCACATCTGGTGGCAATCCACATCTGGTGACAGGTGACAAACCACATCTGGTGGCAATCCACATCTGGTGGCAGGTTGAAATCCACATCTGGTGGCAGGTGGCAATCCACATCCGGTGGCAGGTGGCAATCCACATCTGGTGGCAAGTGGCAATCCACATCTGGTGGCAGATGACAAACCACATCTGGTGGTAATCCACATCTGGTGGCAGGTGTCAATCCACATCTGGTGGCAGGTGATGTGGCAAGTGACAATCCACATCTGGTGGCAGGAGACCTGGCAAGCCACAATCCACATCTGGTGGCAGGCGACGTGGCAAGTGACAAACCACCTCTGGTGGCAAGTGAAACTCTGCATCAGGCAGCAGATTCTGCATTATGGTGAGTTGAACTATATCATTTTATATTACAATGTAATGACAGAAATATGTGCTTCAATCAACCTGACACCATATCTGTCATGGTGCCGTGATGATTGAAGCACTAACACCAGCCATTTTCCTGACAAATTGCCAGTGAAAAGCAGCATAACCCCCCCTCCCCCCCCCCGGCCTTGGCACTATTTTATTCCACAACACCGGTCCCCGATGTCAAAAAGGTTGGGGACCACTGGTCTATAGGATTGTCATTTTCAGGACACCTGGTGGTTGCCTGTTGCAATTGCAGTTTTGCTCCTCGCAGTTTCTTATTGAACAACATAAAGTTTTTACCTCAGAAGCCATTTAGTTCTGATGCAGACAAGTGGAGGTCTTCAAATTTTCCTCTAGATACACAAATGCCTTTTACAGAACTATTGATAGAAGTAAACTCAGTGTTGGAATAAAACACAATGCTATTTCTGTCTGTTTTGTTAACTGGCAGTCAGCTAAGGGATAGTAGGACAGCAAACACTGCTTTTAAAAAACACGTTGCACCAAGTCGCACTGCATTTTCCATCTGCATTTGGGGTGCTGTTAACATTACTGCACCCACAGCACATCACAAAGGCAGTGCATTTTGAGCACAGTGCTGGAAATGTGCATAGAACATGCATTCTACACGGCCTTCTGGTGTGAATTAACCCTTACAGTTACTTTTTTTGCAGCATGTTTGTTTTTTTATGGTTTTAGTCAAATAAATCATTGGGTAATAAAAAAAAAATAAAAAAATAAAAAACACACACACACACAAACAGATTATGATTTTCGACAATGTCATATGTCATTAGTAGAGTTGAGCGAACCCGGACTGTAAAGTTTGGGTCCGTACCAAACTTTGGGGTGTCCGGGACCCGGACCCGAACCCGGACTTTTAAAAAAAAGTCCGGGTTCGGGTCTGGGGTTCTGGTATTTTATTACACGTGTTGAATAGCTGCCAAGGGCAGCCAATCAACAAGTGTTTCACTGGTTTTCCCTGAGAAACAATCACAGCCATGCCTACTAATGGCATGGCTGTGATTGGCCAGTGCACCATGTGACCCAGACTCTATATGGGGCTGGAGTCACTGTGCTGCATGTCATATGCTCTCAGGATAGTTTAGTGAAAGGATGCTGCTGGCTCTGTGAGGGACAGATTGCAGAACATCTCATGCTGCATTACTGAATGATCTGATTGTGGACTAGGGAGAGATACTAGTACTAGTGCTTTGAGGGACAGATTGCACACCTCATCCTGCTGCACAGAACGATCTGACAGGACTAGGTAGAGTCTGTTGCTTTAAGGGAAAGATTATTCTTCTAAAATCATCTCTAACTTGTACAGGGAAAGGTTCCAGCTGTTGCTTTAAGGGAAAGATTATTGTTCTAAAATCATCTGCAAGCTCCATTCACTAAGTGTATTCTAGCCGCATAGAGCCATATTATTGTTATAAAATCATGTCCAAGCTCCATTCACTAAGTGTATTCTAGCTGCATAGTGCCTTATTACTGTTATAAAATCATGTCCAAGCTCCATTCACTAAGTGTATTCTATGAAAAACATGAGGTATGTTCTCTTGACAGACCACGAGAACCGAGCGGTTAATTAGAGAGGGATGGGCAATACTTCAAATATTAGAAAATATTACTTTAATAAGTGCATGATAAACATAACAAATAATGTAGTAGATGCTAGATAGTAAAACACAAAACATGAGTATCACCAAGCAGTCCTAGAGAGACTGTAGGTCTTCCAGGCTGCGTGACCTAAAACACTAAGACACACACAAGGGGAGACAAACATGATAAAAAACGTGTGGGGGAAAAAATTGGTGTAACGTCACTGTAATGGATGATCACACCAGAGTCGGTGTGTGTGGACTGTAAATATTGGTCACAACAAAGGAGCGGAAAGTAAGCGGCAGCCGACCAGTGCGGCTATGATCCGGGAGATGATCAATCAGCATTAAGTCAATAAACTTGGCAAGGTTGTGGCATGTCCTACATCGGATCAGTTGCTGGTTGTGTGGATGAATGAGTATGCCAACTTGCACTATTTGTCACTCTGTCCAGATCAAAAATAACCAATTAGTCCATGAGACCTAAAGATGTGACCCTATGATCAGAGACTAGTAATGTGAGCTAGCCAATGGAAGTAGATCGGGTGCAAGTTCAAATGCAGGTATAATGATACACATCCGGTGAGTGTGATACCGGAGCGTCAGCTCCACTTGTCAGTGGTATTGTACTTACAGTTGCACCATCACTGTTAGGCAGTCTCATCTATCATGGACCAGAGTTTCCATACCTCAAACGTTCTGGCCTTCCTGAACCTTCATTCCCTGGGTCCTCCATCACAGGTACCTGTGTGTGCCGTTCGCCTTGATGCGCCTTGACACGGCGTGCATTAAGGATGCTGATAAGTCCCCTATTTCCTGGAATGAAGACACGTGTATAGGTCCTGCTTCCTGATAGGAAGCGCTTGCTTTCCAAGCCTCACTATCAGGCTGGGGATAAGTTCAGGATCCAGCAGTGTACGTGACGCCCCACACATCACAGAGCGTTGATGACGTCAACGCGTTTCGCTGGGCATAATCGCTTCGCTTCTTCTGGACGCCTTGATTGGGCCGGCCGACCGCCGTCCCTTAAATAAGTTTATTCTGGGGGGTGCCGCCCATCAAGATGATTTATTTGAGGGACCGTGGTGAATTCTTTGGTGATTAGGTCAGGCGAAAAAGGCTCCTTCTTTCATTATTTTTTTTTCCTTGTCCTCCTGTGTATTACAAGAGGGAGGGGAGCTTGGAACAATCATTTCACACCTAGTACTGGGACATAAAAAGGATGAGAAGGACGTAAAACATTTAAGGGAGAAACACTACAATGCAGCTACACCACAGTTGTGAATAAGGTCAAAATATTTACATAGACAGAAGATGTCCCGACCTACTTAGGACCTGCTAGAAAAGATATTCTTTAGGTGACACAGGGGGGACATATATATATTTCAGTATCTTCATTTTCAGACAGGGATATACATATATATATATATTTTATTATTGGATATCTACCCAGACATATTGCATAATCCCTCCTGGATGCAAATCAAGCTATTCAAATTGTCATACAGGTGCTCGGGACATCTGATTAACCGCAGACTATCCTTCCAGTAGGAACCAGCTAAGCTAGAGGGAATATGTGTATACTGAAGGAGAACACAAAGGGAGGATAGAAAGAGAGGCAAACAGGACCAAGTGAGGAAAATAATTTTTAAACCAAGCGACAGTCTCCAACAGCTTCTGTCACATGGTTCAATGTTTTGGCAGGAAGACCTGGAGATTTAGTTCTACATTGAGGCCCCCTGGGTAGAGGCTCTTCAAATGGTATATCCACCATTTTTCTTTCTGGAGGAAAATTTGATTGAAGTCGCCTCTCCTTTGGGGGAGTTTTAGAACATAAATCCCTTTCACTTTCATCCCCGCCGGGTTTTTCCCATGATGGGAATGAAAGTGTTTGGCCAAGGTTTTGTTGGGGTTCCTTTTCATTCATTTCCCTTAAATGTTCACCGATTCGGACTCTTAGGGGTGTTTTGGTTTTACCCACATATATTTTAGGGCATGTGATCATGTAGATAACACCTGTCGTAGAGCAGTTAATTAGATCCCTAATCTTGAACTGGTTCTTACCTGGGGTATCCATGAAGTGATTTGTTCTCTCCACATAGGGACAAACCTGGCAATGGCCACAGGGATACATCCCTATTGTGCGAGGGTAATTGGAAAGCCAAGTTTCATTGATGCTCCTGACAAATTCAGACCTAATCAAGAGGTCGCCCAAATTTTTAGATCTTCGGGCAAACATCTTGGGTCTTGGGCCTACTATTTGTGCAATCTTAGGAGATGCAGTTAGTACCCCCCAGTGTTTTGCCACTGCGGAGCCCACCTCATTCCACTGCGAACCAAAGGTAGTAATAAGTCTAGTGTTGGCATCTTCAGAGTCCTGCCCCTCCCTGGATTGCTTTACATGTGAGACAAGGCTATGTCTATCACAGGTAGCAGTTTTCCCTTTTGCCCTACGGATAGTTCTATGGGGGTAACCCCTTTCACGGAACCTCTTGTATAAATCAATTTCTTCCCTCCGTAGATCTGCCACCTTGGAACAATTTCATTTGATTCTGAGAAATTGACCAGTAGGAATCCCATTGATTAAAAAGACCGCAATCACCCTCATTTTCATGTTGTGGAGGGGGTCTTTGGAGGAACTACACAAATTCATGAGATGCCTCAATACTAATGACCGCAATATACATTTGACCTATACCTTTGATCGCGAGAAAATCTCCTTTTTGGACCTCTGGATTCACCTGGAGGATGGTAAAATTCAAACATGCACCTTCTGGAAGGAAACAGCCGTGAATACTTTATTACGAGCTGACAGCCACCATCCTCCATGGTTAATCAATGGGATTCCTACTGGTCAATTTCTCAGAATCAAATAAAATTGTTCCAAGGTGGCAGATCTACGGAGGGAAGAAATTGATTTATACAAGAGGTTCCGTGAAAGGGGTTACCCCCATAGAACTATCCGTAGGGAAAAACTGAAAACTGCTACCCGTGATAGACATAGCCTCGTCTCACATGTAAAGCAATCCAGGGAGGGGCAGGACTCTGAAGATGCCAACACTACACTTATTACTACCTTTGGCTCGCAGTGGAATGAGGTGGGCTCAGCAGTGGCAAAACACTGGGGGGAACTAACTGCATCTCCTAAGATTGCACAAATAGTAGGCCCAAGACCCAAGATGGTTGCCCGAAGATCTAAAAATTTGGGCGACCTCTTGATTAGGTCTGAATTTGTCAGGAGCATCAATGAAACTTGGCTTTCCAATTACCCTCGCACAATAGGGATGTATCCCTTTAGAACTTGACCAAGAATGGACCCCGTAGGTACTTCACTAAACAAGAGAGGTGTATCCCTGTTTGGACCGTTACCGGTGTCCCTATGTAGGGATAACACGCTCCCATTAACCTT
>BLSH010057596.1:684226-694696 GCA_018402905.1 Glandirana rugosa
TTTTGCAGAACAGTGATATGGGTACTCCGGGCTTATTTATACTTTTTGGACACAGTTTGAAGATGATTTTAGAACAGTTCTATGGCCTCTAATGTTAATTAATACTTTTCAGACCCATTTTGAAGATGATCTCCATTTTTGCATTTTTTATGTTTTTATTTTTTAAAAAATATTTAAAGTTATTTCCCTGTCCCCATTTCTTTGTAGGTCACTTGTCCCACCCTTACCCACATTTCCTTCCTTTTGCAGACCTCTAGGACCTTCCAGGACTATTTTACAGCACTTTTTGTACCTAAAAGTCCGGGTCTCCATTGATTTCAATGGGGTTCGGGGTCCGGGACAAAGTTCGGGTTCTGTCCGGACCCCGAACCCGGACTTTGTCCCGAAGTTCTGCCGAACCAGCAGAACCCGGACTTCTAGAAGTTCGCTCAACTCTGCTGATTACCAATATGCCTCTGATCCTCTGATTCCTGAAACAAGAAGCAGAAATGGTGGTGGCTGCCTCTGCATCACTTTTAATGCAGAGGCAGCCACCATCACTTCTGCTCCTCCTTTCAGGGATCAGAGGACCATAGACATGTTGATAATCAGCCATCATCAGGAAATGCAATAGTCTCTTCTGCAACACCCCCTCAAAGTGCCACATTTTGAGTTCCCTCTGGGATGGTGGCAGTAGATCAGCCATTTTATCCTTGTAATGGGGTTTTTGTATAGCACAACAGCCTTTCCAGGTTGCAAAATTGATGCCTGCCACCTAACCTGGTTTATGCAGGTTCTCTGGCACCGTAACAGCGCCATACAATGTTTCCAGAGCTGGACTTTAGTTGCAAAATGTTAAATATTTGCTTCAGGGTAAACCATGCATCAGTCCTCAAAGGTTGTAGCCTATCCCAGTGCTCAATACTCAAAACACTTGTGGTTATCATCTCTGAGATAATACACTCTAATATTTTTTTTATGAAAAAAACTGCCTAGTCTCTCCTTATATTGTGGTTTAAACCAGCTGCTTACATATTTTCCAGAAACTGAACAATATTTGTGGCTTTTGTCTCTCATAAACAGCCTTTCCAAGCTGCTTACACACTGTCCAGCCACTGTGCAATATTTGTGGCTGTTGTCTCTCAAATAATGAACTCTAATGTGCATTTTTACAGAAAATCTGCCTCATCGCTCCTTCTTACATTGCTACTTTACCAAGTTGCCTACATTCTCCTCAGCTGCTGCACAATATGTATGGCTATTGTCTTTTAGATAAAACATTCTAATGTTTATTTCAACATAAAACCTCCCTAATCCTTCCATCTTATATTGTGGCCTAACCATCTGCTTACATGCTGTCCACCGATGAAAATATTTGTGGCTAATGTCTTTAAAATAATACACTAATGTTTATTGCAAGATAAAATCTGCATTGTCTCTCTCTGCCTATACAGGTTCTCATGTACTATTCTGGTGCAAGTGAGTTTCTACCAAATACATATATGAAGTCTATATTTTGAATATTTGGAAGATAATAGGAGATCGAGGAAGGGAAGTGGTTTGGGAAATGTGCGGTTGTGGTTTTAAAGTGTTTTTGTGGACTCATGCAACACTGTCCCCACATGAAATCTTTATACATTTTTTTCACACAAATAGAGCTTTCTTTTGGTGGTAATCACCACTGGGTTTTTCATTTGTTTCTAAATCAACATTAAAAGACCAAAAATTTGGGGGAAAAAATGTTTTTCGTATTTATAAAATGTTGCAAACAGGTAATTTTTCTCCTTCACTGATGTGCGCTGATGAGGCTGCACTGATGGGCACTGATAGGCTGCATTGATTGGCACTGATGAGGCAGCAATGGTGGGCACTTTTGAGGAGGCACTGATGAGGCTGCACTGATAGGTGACACTGATAGGTGGTGTTGATGGGCACTGATAGGCAGCACTGAAGAACACTGGTAGACGGCACTGATAGGCAGCACTTATAGATGGCACTGATAGTTGGCACTGATGGGCACTTATAGGTAGCACTGATGGACACTGATTGGCAGCACTGAAGGGCACTGATAAGTGGCACTGATGGGCACTGATTGGCAGCATTGCTGGGCACTGATTGGAAGCACTGATTGGCACTGTTGGGACTGCATTAATAATCAGGACATGGATAATTAGTGCCCTGATTATCAATGTGCATGTCCCTTTCACAAAAGCTGGTTACTGGCTCTCCTCTCCTCATGCTGTCAGGGAAGGCTGATAACCGGCTTGTTTTTACATTTTGATCAGCTGTGATTGAACACAGCTGATCAGCTGTGTCCTAATGACATGGCAATCACAGAGTGCGCCGCCGGCAAGCGCATTCACAGGGCGCCATGTAAGCACCATGACAGCAATGTGGGACCGCTCTGTAGCTGTCATTTGGCTATAGCGCGGTCAGGAACTGGTTAAACCTTTTAGACAATATGGTGTAGTACTGAAAAAAACAAAACCTCACAAACTATACTACTAACCTGCTTTGCCAATAGCCAATCTGTATGAAGTCAAGGGCTTTAGCTACATTTTTTCAAAGTAAACCTTCCGGTAGCTTTTTGATCTGTTGGGTCTGTTAATTCCACTGTTCTGTTCAGGTATATTACCACTGTGCAGCCAAAGTTATCTTGAAAAGCATTTTATTAAGTTGAAATGAATCAGATTGGGTGCTGCTGTATTTAGGGCCAAACTGAATGTGAAAGTTACAAAATCAATTACACATCCAAAATATGTGATGCCAGAATGCGGTATTAGACCTGAAAATGACCAGAATTTAGTATCAAGATTGACCCCCTACAGACTTTAATGGGGTTCACTGCTAAGTATCCAACAACTTTCCCCCCACAAATAAAACCCAGGCAGATTCCCTCATCCCTCTTCATTTGTAGTGAATTTATGACAGCATGCCATGTGTGCATAAACTATGCATCTAATACTCTGTTCAACTGAAATTTAATTATTTCTGCTTCAGTTTGCTCATCATTTATATGCTTGCTTATGTGAATTTCTACATTCTGCTGTGCAGTCTTCGATATAATATTTCTAACAATTACTAATACAATTTAAATTAAAGAGATGGAGTTACTCCCAAGTGGCACACAAGTATTGGTGAAATATTAATGATTATGCATCCTACATTTCAGAGATTTGTAATAAAAAAAAGCAAATACCAAAAGAGAATATCTTATTAGAACAGATGACAAAAAAAAGAATACATTTGGGAAAAGTGACACATAAATATAGATGATATTATCTTAAATAACAGCAAGAATATGTTTAAATACACAGAGGTCATTGTTTTTTATCAAGCATTTCAACAAAGGAGTTTGAAGCATTGCATAACAATAGCTTCCACCCACCTGTACCATATACAGATAATGCATATAAATGTTCTCATAGTTCCCTGCCTCAGTCCTTCTCTGTAGTATTAACCTTACCCCTTCCATCTTTACGGCAGACCATTAGTATCTCTAAGTGAATTAAACTGTAAATTAAATAATTATTAGTGTCATCATATGGATTGAGTAAAGGTATTCATAAACCATTATTTTCTGGAATTAATTCTATAATTATTTTATTTGTTGAGCTAAATGAAAACAGTGCTGGTAAGTTTGCTTTGTTAAAGCAGTCTTTTTCTTTATTATTTCCATTCTGCCTTCAGACCTCTTTAACTCTCAGACCCTCTCAGATAATGCAAAATTACACCATAGTGTTATATTGTTAAAATTCTTAGCACTGTAAAATGCGCATACATCTCCTGGTACTCACAAACATACCAGTTTAAATACAATTCCTGCCACTGTGTCACATATGATGCCATGGTCTGCATCTGTTATTTGAATGGCTGAGACCCAGATGTCCTGATCTACAGCACCCTTCAACAGTCAGCAGTGAGTCCCACAAGTATGTGCTCAGGCTCCTCCACTTATGCATGTCATCACACAGGACCATTTCTAGGGATGTCTGGAAAAAGTTATTTTGTGAGTAATGAGACTTCATTATAGTATTGCAAGTGTGGGACAAGCTTCTGAAAAAAGCCTAGCCTACCCACTTTACACATGCTCAGTATGGAAAGAACACATTATTCCACAGTGGCAGCATTGCTGGTAAACATATGGACTCCAATTTACCCAGCATCTATTACACCCTTTAACAGTGCTAAATATTGTTTTAATTTTAAAATTATGTGTCCTTGCTGTATGTAACTTTTTATTTTGTGCTCAGATTCACCCACACTGTTCTTTTCAATAAACATAGAAACATAGAAACATAGAAAAGTGACGGCAGAAAAAGACTGAGTAGTCCATCGAGTCTGCCCCTTTTTATTTTATTTTTTTTTATTTTTTTTATTTGTTTTATTTTTTTACATTAGCCTTGTTGTCTGACTATGGATTTATGTTTATCCCAAGCATGTTTGAAGCCATTTACTGTTGACTGTCTCACAACCTCTGTTGGTAGTTTATTCCAATCATCAACCACCCTTTCAGTAAAATAATACTTTCTAAGATTAGTTTTGAACTTCCCCCCAGTTAGTTTGAGGTCATGTCCCTGTGTTCTTGATTTTGGTTTCATATTGAAAAGACTGCCCTCCTGAACCTTATTCACCCCCTTGAGGTATTTAAAGGTTTCAATCATGTCTCCCCTCTCCCTTCTTTCCTCCAGACTGTACATATTAAGTTCCTGAAGTCGCTCTTGATATGTTTTATCCCCCAGACCTTTCACCATTTTTGTTACCCGTCTCTGAACTCGTTCTATTTTATCAATATCTTTTTGTAAGTGAGGTCTCCAGAACTGGACACAGTATTCTAAGTGAGGTCTCACTAAAGATCTATATAGAGGAATCAGAACCTCCTTCCTCCTGCTGGTGATCCCTCTACTGATACTGATAAAGCTGCAAGATTTGCTTAAACTGTCTGGTTTATTGGAGAATAGAAGGTTGAAGCTGGTACAGGGTAAGTGGGGACATAACAGTGAAATGGTAACTACTCAACAAGTAGTATACAAGATACTAACTGCACAAAGGCTATATACTGTGGCTATTTTGTATGTGGCTATACAGCAGTCTCTACACAGTCAAGCACAGCAAGAGGCATTCTTAGCAATAAAAAAAAATAAAAAAAGAGAAAACATAGTTAGAGGTTGAGAGGGTACAACATAAGCTTGAACAGGCACCTCAAGAAGCATCTATGGAAATGTAGAAATCACTATTATGCAGCAGGAGTAGCCAGTGACATGTGAAGCAAAGTGAATGCAGCCAGTGTAATGTGCAACTTCTGAGGGGGTGAGCCAATGGAGGGCAACTGCCTTTATTCAGGAATTGTTTGCTGTGGAGATGGTGGGCTGTTGAAGATGAGTTGTGGTTTGGAAGAGGAAGGTTTAAGTATTGACATGGGAGAAGTGGCACCCGGAGGTCCCAGAAAAGGAGGCCGAGTGATGGAATGTGTGTCAGAGGAGTACACCCTGCACGTGGCCGAGAGTATCAAGATGGTGGGATATGTTCTGCATGCCATGCTGCAAGTGGTTGAAGAGCAGAGAGGAGACTGAACCAGGTGGCTGGAGGAGTGCCTGACTCACATGGATGTGAGGCTGGTGCCGATGGGCAAGCTAGCTCTCAGTACCATCTGGGGGGGGCTGAACATCCACGTGGTCTGCGCTGTATGTGAACAGTTGATTTTGGGGTTGATGTGGACAATGTTGATGCCAGAAAATCAGCTACCTGCAGTTTATCACGTGGAGCGGGACACAGGATTCTGCATCGCGGAAGTTGAACTGGAGAGGACGACACTGCAAGAAAATGAGGCTGCCAGTAGCGCATCCACTGTAAGGCAGACTGTGTTACACCTGTCCCTAAGGCTAGGGAAACGCACAAGAACATATGTATGCAGCTATTGTCAGGGATCCATCCTGGCACTAGTTGGGAGGGGCCCATTGACTGAGCAGCAAGTTGTTACCAGTGGAGAAACAGTAAAAAGCTTGCAGCAGTGGTGCCACACGTGTCTGTTTCCATAGAGGGGAACAGTGTGGAGTTTGACCCTGGCTCTCCTAAATTTGAAAGATATTCTAGTGATGATGCCTCAAGTGACTGGGAGACCTCTGGGGGGTGTTTACCTGAATGGTTTTGGGGAGATCAGGAGGAAGGAGAGCAGGAATCGTCCTGTTCAGCAGACTTTGTGATTACTGGAGAAAAGTCAGCACCTGCAGTGAAGTAAAAGGAGAGAGAGTTTATTAGACAACAAATGCATTATGCTGCTAATCTCCAGCTCAGCAAGGAGTACCAGGAGTGGTGCTGTCACGTACCTGGTGGTCCAGTCTGACTTATGCAGGGGACAAGCTCTCTTACGGCCCTGGTTCGCGAACCCCTGATAGTGTAGACAGGGAGCTCGGGAGCAGAGGGGGGCACGAGGGCTGGACATGGTCGCTGGTGGTGGGTGCAGGTCCGCTGAAGCTCGGCAGAAGCATAGTGGTACAGTCCGGGTCGGCAACGTGCTGGCAAAGCGTTACAGAAGGATGAGACAGGCGGATGGTCGGGATGCAGGCAGGGTCGGCAACGTGCGGGCAGCAGAAGTACATGGGATCAGGCAGGAGAGGGGTCGTAGACAAGCCGGAAGTCAGGGCAGGCAGAGAGCAGAGAGCAAACAAAGTTCAAAGATAGCCGGGGTCACAGATGCAGGAAGTCACTTCAGAGCAGACACGGGGACACAGGTTACGGTAACACTGTAGAACGAACCTCACTTGCTACAGGAAGCAGGAAGTTCAAATAGAGCTGCTCCTCCATTAGCTAGAGGAAACAACAATCAAATGCAATTAACCCTCAGCACAGTCTTCTTCTAACAGGTGCTCTGACTTGTCACCCCTACGCACCTGGGCCAGGGCGGAAGCTCAAAGTGAGGCCCACCACGAACTGATAAAAAAGGTCGATTGAAGGTGGATAAAGGAGATGGTGCTGTCTCTCAATAAAATTGGAAAGTACTCAATCAATTAAAAGTTAATAATCCTATTACATCACTAATGGCCAGTGAGTATATAAAATTGTGCAAAAATAAGCAAAATAAAGTGCTAATTAATGTGCCAATCATAGGCGTCTTATGACAAAATGCTTTAGGTGGGGCTAGAGGTATGCCGCTACGTCATTTCCAGTTTTCATGGTTACCATCTGTGGAACGCAAGCCGGCACAGATGGAAGGAATCCGAACCTTCCTCAAAGCAGCAGGCGCTGTGAGCCTGTTACAGCTTTGTAAAAACGCTTGTCACAGTTTTGTATACCCGGATTGCCTTTAATTTTTTAACTTTTGGCATACAAATACATTTTTAAACCGAATTACGCTATGAGTGGCTTTCCATTTCTCCATACATGATATGTTCCCTGATGGTTGCCCTACATCTGAATAATCCGAGGACTTGTCCTTGAGCAGCGTCATTGTTCCGGAGACCAGGAGAACAGACAGGTTGATCACATGCTGGATACCCCTGTAGGGGGGGAAGCTTCTGGTGAGTGTGGTCACATAAGGGGGAGCACGCATGAATCCACTTTCACAACACAGAAGAAAGATTCATTTGCAAAATCGGAAGCACTAAAAGTCACTTTGTCATCCATTATTACAGCTCTTTAATGGACTAATATACAGATTGAACTGTTCTTATCACTGAATTTGCACACAGAGCACCAATTGTTTTATATTTTATTATATATATTTTTCCTTAAACGCCCTGGGGCATATAGGTATTTCAGCAACTGATATATTTGCATATCTAACCAAAGTTTGTTGTATGTAAGGTTCATTCACTGTGATGCACTGTTATATAATGTGATACTTTACACGGACTATTTCATCTGATGCATTTTATATGATTGTAATTAGATGGTTGGCACATTAATTAGCACTTTATTTTGCTTATTTTTGCACAATTTTATATACTCATTGGCCATTAATGATGTAATAGGATTATTAACTTTTAATTGATTGAGTACTTTCCAATTTTATTGAGAGACAGCGACATCTCCTTTATCCACCTTCAATTGCTCATACCCCACTTGTGAGGTAATCTGGGAGGGCAGCAGTCTTAATTACTTTCACCAGCAGTTTTCATCCTTAGCGCAGAAATGTATATATATTTTGATAAAAAAGATTGTCAGTCCATTTATCCTGCCAGGCAGAGGGGCGATAGACAAATTCCCGTTATTTTTGAGGATGCAAAGCATCATACAAAGGTGAGTGGCCCTGGAATACAGGTATGAGTTTCCCTATGTACCCCCAGAGGTTATGTCTGAGGTGGAAACTCTGAGGGACGAGTGGTGTGCAGAGATCTTGGAGTTTCTTCATGTGCCCAAGCCTCATTGTCATGCCAGTTCCACTGTATTCTGGGAAAAGTTCCAGAGCATTCAGAAAAGTTGGAGCTGGGGCAGATTCATTTTCAAGATTAAAGTCCTAATCTAGAAGCGTAGTAGATCAGACTTGTGAATATCTGGGACCAGGGCAACCAGATGGTCCAGGTTCCCAACCCAGACTTTTACCTATAGGCCAGAAGGAGGCTGGGCATTATTTTTTTTATATAATCTTTATTTTACATTTTAAGCCATACAAAACAGTGAAAAGAAAAAAGGGATAGGGGAGAAAAAAGGCAGAATTCACATCAAAAACAAACACTGATACAGGTAGTGCAATACGTCATTAGACTATAACCATTACGAGCCTGCCCCTGTCCTAGATTTAGTAACATATAGGACATGAAAAATATACAAGTATACAAAGTCTCTGCAAATCAGCAAGCACACCTGGTTCATTAGCTGATGGGGGGTGACTAAACTAGGGTCACCAATTATAGTTCTGTGTTTGGTTCTGAACCTGATTCAGGTTCTGGTTTGCCTGGACAAGTTGCCCAAATGCAGGATCTGCCAAGGTTAGCAGGGCAATATCTAGACTAGAGGAAACTGGGGCCAGTCCAGAGGTATGACTCAGATAGAGTCGAAGCGCTCACTAGTACCTTTGCATGTGGCTAATCATTCCTCTGCTTCCATGATCTCCATCACCTTCCCAAGCCAGTCCAGCTCGCTCGGAATGCGGCACGACATCAGTTTGCTGGTCCTGATTGATACCAAGATGTGCACATGGTCTACAGCTGTGTGAAATATAATGTGTCCTTCAGACTGAGGGGACCATTTTTGGGGCTCTGATGTGTCTTTTTTAGCCAAACTGCTGCTGTGTGTGGGTAGGAACCACCCTCATATGTTGTCCAGAATGCTTTTGGAAGCTAAGGAAGTTGCTAAGATGACATTCACAGTCAGCACAAGACTCTCTTTTATGTAAGGCCCTTTTTGGACTCTAACATATGGAGTTGGGCACTGAAACAGCTTATTACACTCCCTAGGTAGGGAATTATTACTGGTTTGTAGTATATAGTTAGTGCAGATAGGCTTAATCTGGGTACACACAGGCTGAATGTCGAGAGACAACGGCTGGTGAAAAAAACAGTCAACATTCGACCTGTGTGTATGTTGATCTGTCCAACAGAAGCCATCCATTTGGCCGGCTTCTGTCAGATGAGCATGCTTGAAAGCCAGCATCCGACGACTACTGATCAGCACTCTCAGCCAATGGCAGAGTGTTCTGGTGGGGGGGCCATCCGCCTGTCAGTACACAACAGCTCAGCAGACGAGATCGTTGAACCAACCTCGCATGAATAGTACAGCGGATCCGACCGGACCTTTTCAGTTTTTTTTTCATTCAAACCACGAGGTTAAATGAAAAAAGCAAATAGTGTGTACCAGGCTTTAGTTAGGTAGGATGTCTCTCTCCATTTTATTCCAGGGACTTGAAGCAACGGCGAGTCAAAATGATCTGTCTGCTAGGAGCGTATTGTATATGATGTTAGTGATAGGACTGTGTGACGTAACTTATGAACTTTTTAAAATCGAATTATTGAGTGTAAAGCCTCGTACACACGGGACGACGATCGCACGTACAATCGTGTGAAATCGTATGTTGGCTGTTGTATGTAGCATACTGACGTGCACCCAACGGTCATACAAACAACAATCGGCAGGCCGAACGTAATGACGTGAACGAGCGTATAAAGAGGGCTCCTTCATCTAATTTCGTGTTAGTTGAAGTTTGGTGTGTGTTGATTCGCGACTTTCAGATCGTTCTTCAGATCGTTATGCGAGCAAGTGCAGTAATGCAAGCCGGACGGCTAACAACAAACATACTGGCAACCCACGTGCAGTCATACGATGTATGTTGTCGGTTGTATGCTAAAGTGTGCTAACATGCACGCTAGCAGCAGGGCACACATGCTCCGAAATGTGAGTTATTAAGCTAAAATTTTTCAAGTATTCAATGCAGTGTGTCAGGATAGTGATTGTAGTATATGTTATGCGAGGATCGTCTGTCTAGTAAAACTGAGCGGCAACGAAGTTCAGGGACCTTATTTTACCTCTCTCTGTAGGATGGATTGATTTCGGACC
>BLSH010057596.1:705440-715502 GCA_018402905.1 Glandirana rugosa
AAGTTTATTAAAGAAAATGACAGGTTTGAAGTAGGCAGTTACATTAAAAATAAAAGTTATAACAAATAGCAGGGGACCACAAACACGTTCAATTCAAGGAATTCTCATATTTCAGAGATTATAATATTTGGGAAATGGTAAATAGAAGAAAAGAGATTAAAAATAATGCAAATTCTATTAATATCACTATAGAACAACTGTCTTATTACATTAGTATCATGTGTATCACTAGCAATGCGCATCTTCATTATTATCCCATTGAAAAAGATGCTAATGTGCGCCGCATTTCGCTATTTGAATTGAATTGCCAATAGACAAACAAATATGCATTGTGAAACAGAAACCTAGGTTTACACGAACGGACACTTCCGGCCCTTCCTGACTTGGCGCATGCGTGTTTTGCACAATACAACTTGTTGCACCAACTGCTCTGCACACACGATACAATGGTCGTATGAGAGCTTGTTGGTACGACCAAGTTTTCTAGTCTGCTCATACAACTCCTCTTGTACGACCGTTGTATGTTCGGCTGCTCAAATCGCGCGTACGAACGATTGATTACATATACGACGGTCGTAAGTACGACCTGTTGTATACAACCGTCGAACTGTGTGTACGGGGCTTAAGTAGTATAGGGGTGGAATGTTTAAGGCATTGGTATGTTGGAGGGCTACCTCAGAGGCAGTGCTCCAAACATAGGTTATGGTTAACTTAGTTTTCCTTCACAGGTACCAGAGAAGACAGTACTTTGGTTGAAGTATTCTCCCTGCCCACTAAAGATTTTACCTTATGTAGTTAGTGCTAGGGTACTAGTTAGAGTGTTAGGATTATATATAAGTACAATTGTATCCAGGGTTCTAATGCTGTATGGCTATTCTATAATGCCAGTGTCAGTCTCCACTTCTCTTGTAAATATATTATTTATTCAGCTGAAACGATTTTTAACAAAAAAATGTTATTAGGCGATATGCCACATATAATGTTGTTAGCTTTGTTATTTACCCTAACTAGAGTTGAGCGGACACCTGGATGTTCGGGTTCGGTGGGTTCGGCCAAACTTCGCGAAAAAGTTTGGGTTCGGTACCGAACTTGACCCGAACTTGACCCCGAACCCCATTGAAGTCAATGGGGACCCGAACTTTTTGGCACAAAAATGGCTGTAAAAAAGTCCCTATAGCACTAGGAGATGATTTTAGAACAATAATCTGTCCCTTACAGCACCAGCAGGAACCTCTCCCTATAGAACAAGGAGATGATTATAAAACAATAATCTGTCCCTTACAGGAGCAGCAGGAACCTCTCCCTATATCACTAGGAGATGATTTTAGAACAATAATCTGTCCCTCACAGCACCAGCAGGAACCTCTCCCTATAGAACTAGGAGATGATATTAGAACAATAATCTGTCCCTCAAAGCAGTAGACTCTACCTAGTCCAGTATCAGATTGTTCTGTAATGCAGGATGAGATGTTATTAGATCTGCAATCTGTCCCTCAAAGCAGTAGTAGTAGTAATCTCTAACTAGTCCAGAATCAGATCGTACTGTAATGCAGGATGAGATGTTATTAGATCTGCAATCTGTCCCTCACAGCGCCGGCAGCATCCTCTCCCTACACTAGCCTGAGAGCATGTGACATGCAGCACTACGTGACTCCAGCTTATACAGAGGCTGGGTCACATGATGCACTTGCCAATCACAGCCATGCCATTAGTAGGCATGGCTGTGATGGCTTCTAATGGCAAACCAGTGAAACTCTTGTTGATTGGCTGCCCTGAAGCTATTCAACAGGCGGGATAAAATACCCTAACCCCGAACCCGGACTTTTTTTCAAATGTCCGGGTTGGGTCCGGGTCACGGACACCCCAAAGTTCGGTACGCTCAACTCTAACCCTAACCCCTCCGCTGTTTTGATTTGTTTTTTTACCACGGTTTATGTATGTAAAGTGTTTGTTAACTCAAAAAAAAAAATATCCTGGTCCCTTAAAGCAGATTAAACAGCACAGTGTTAGTGCTGTGTAATCTGCCCCCTCTAAACTGTAAAAAACCTACCTGAACCTGCCACTTCCTGTGTTCCCTCTCTGCTCAGACAATGAAAATCAGGGTTGCTGAGCCCTGACCACCATTGTCTGAGACGCCCCTGCATCAACCGCATCCCTGCTCTGCTCTTATCTCTTCGCCTCATCACCTGTCAGCTCCTTGCAGTGTGTCTCCATCTCCGCCCCCCGCCGCTATTAGTACTAATCCAAAATGTTAAATGGTCGCAGGCAGCCCCTCTATGATACTCAGCCATAGCACACTGTGTTAGTCTTTTCTAAAAATGAGGCTTGTAAATACCTATTTAGAGCTCTCTTCAGGTCAGTCATGTGATTTGCAGCCGCAATACAGCTCCCAGACATGGCATCTGCTGGAGAGGCTGGATGGCCACTTGATCTCCCCGGCTGACTTCAGAGGGAGATCCCAGCCCCTCCTGCAGATGCCTTGTCTCGGAGCTGTAAAGTGGCCCGAGTCACATGACCAGCCTGAAGAGAGCTCTATATAGGTATTTACAAGCCTCCTTTTTAGAAAAGACATATACAGTGTGCTATGCCTGAATATAATAGAGGGGCTGCCAGTGACTTATAATTGTGCCTTAACAAACACTTTAAGCACATGAGAATTTTCCTCATTCAACATGGAACATGAGTTAATAGCCAAAGGAGGTGTTTCTGCAACTTGAAAAATGTATAAAAGTGTCATTCAGACTGTGTTCTATAGAGCAACTTTAATTCAGTGCTGATTGTTTGATCAGTTTTAGCCTGTCTAATGATTACTTTTATTTAACAATCTAATCTCTCCTTAAAATCTAAAACTTCTTGCAACATAGGTAAGTGGTTTAGTTAAGAACATCTAAATAAAAAAAAAGCAAAATGCAATATATTGCAGATTACCAATCGTTAGAATTTTTCACATGGTCATCCTGTCAGTAGCACACTTCTTGCACTATATGTGTAAAGAAGCAGCTTTGTCATTCTAGGCTTTACTCCTGAGTTGCACTACAAACTCTTCCTCCTATCCTTATCTCCACATCTCCATTCAGGGCCGATACGGGGGGGGGGGCAGGAGGGTCGGATGCCCTGGGCGGTACAGTTTACTGCAGGGAGGGGTGGGAGCAGGTGAAGTGGGTTGCTAAAATCTGTCTGGGAATTGTATGTGTGACTGTACACAGACACCAGCTGCTAATAGCTGCAGCTGCAACGATGTGCCAAGTGCGCTACTGCACCCGGCACAAGCCAACATGTCAGGCCTTCACTTGCTTTCCCTGTCAGCGGAGATACTCTGACTCCCCCCTGACAGGCGCTATGTAGTTCCGGCCAGCCCGGTGTGATGTCACTCACTGAGAGGCCTGCTGGAGGTGGGATGGGAGGACTCAGAGGAGCATCATAGAGTGCTGCTGCCGGAGCTGCGACCTAGAGGAGCTGAGGAGGAGGAACTAAGCACTGCATAACTGCAGTGTGTATCGCACAAGTAAGCAGATGATTGCAGCTTAATAAATTAACTCTGTAGATTTTTTTGGGGGGGGGGAGTGGGGGTGGCTGAGGGGAGTTTAATTAATTAATTATGTAATTTCTGTAATATACAGCATGAGGGGGGTTAATGTATTGGCATTGGTCACTGATGCATTAGTAACCAGTGGCAGTTAATTAACCCCTTTGTGCTGCATTAGTGGCACCAGAGTCAGTGTTAATTAACACGGACACTGGTGCCACTAATGCAGCACAAAGGGGTTAATTAGCTGCCACTGGTCGCTAATGCATCAGTAACCAATGGCAATACATTAACCCCCCTCATGCTGTATATTACAAATCGAGTCAAACACCAGTGATAAAAACAAAGTACCAATGTGATAAAAAAGGTTCTTTGGTAACATCTGCACCATCTTTCACCTTGAATTGAGTGATCCTATGACAGTCACCTCCACCATAGGTAAGGTGCTTGCTTGCAAGATTTCATGGACCTCCTATCACATGTAATTGCATTAGGATCAAAACAATCGGAGCTACCCATCCTTCCAGGATTCAGTGATGTCAGGTGATGGAGCGACGTGCTGACGTCATCGTGCTTCTCGAATCCCAGAAGGATAGGTAGCTGCGATTAATCAGCTGCCTTATTTTGACCCTAACATGATTACATGTTTTTGCTGTAAGTGCAATATTTTATACCTTAAATAAAGTTTTTAAAGATTTGTACACTATGGTGAGCAAGCCTTTTGTATTTTGGGGACCATCTGTGAAGTTGTTTCCTGGATGGTGGGTTCACTTGCCATAAGGGGTTCCTGGGATGGTTAAAGGCCCTGGATGGGTTTAGAGCAACAAGTGTCACCGACCTTCCCTGATAGGAGGTCCGTGCAATCTGGTACCAAGCACTTTATCTATGGTGGAGATGACTGTCACAGGATCACTCAATTGAAGGTGCAGATGTTACCAAAGAACCTTTTTATCACATTGGCACTTTGTTTTCATCACTGGTGTTTGACTCCATATTAATTAGCGCCGCTCTGTTTATGAATTTATGATTTGGGACTGTGCTATATCTCACAGTAGAGTTTGCGGCTTCATTAGATCTTGTGTTTGTTTTAGAATAATTAGCACAGTTTTTTGCTTTATTTGATGCATATTACAAATACCATTGGTAATTAACCACTTGCAGACCCATCACAGTACATATACTGCTATGGGGTGGCAGCTACAGGCATATGACGCTGCTTGTTTCAGTGTTTCGAGCGCATGCTCCCATCCATCTACTCACTTGTGATTTGACACAGCAGGAGACTGTCAGCAGATCCCAGCCAATGATTCATGCTGATCAGCTGTGTTGAATCACAGCCCAGAGCTCTATGCTGAAATCAATACAGGGCTCTTTACAGAGGGAATGATCACTTTTTTCTTTTCCCTGCAAAGCACTGACTCTTTGTTTACACCGGGGGGCACATTTTGCCATTTTCACTCTGGGCACCAAATGATTTTGTCCTGGCACTTTCTCCATTGCATGGGGGTGGGGGGGTTGTAGTTCACAGAAGATAGTTGGGAAAGGTGGTGGTTATCTGAGATTTGATTTAAATTACAAAAGGATTTTAGTGGAGTTAGGAAGTTTTTCTTGTAGTTGTTTAAAAAATGTACTTGGCGTGGAAAAACAAAAACCTAATGCAGCCACCACATCTATGAAATGATAAGCTGTAATACAGCGTGTATTTTACATTTTTTGTTCTCAGGTCTAGATATTTTTCTAAATCATGTGTGTCAAAATGATAGTGTAATAGGGGAAATGTATTTCTGTATCCTCTGTTAAGTTATACCGACATATCCTAGATTGTAAGCTCTAACGAGCAGAGCCCTCTGATTCCTCCTGTATTCAATTGTATTGTAACTGTACTGTCTGCCCTCAAGTTGTAAAGCGTTTTGCAAACTGTTGGCGCTATATAAATCCTGTATAATAATAAAAATAATAATAATAGTTAGAATTTTCAGTTTTGGTTGTTTTGCTGACTACAGTAGAGGCTATTGTTGAAATCTCTACGGGAACACAAACCGCAATAAAAGTCTGACAGAAGTACAGAAGAACACGTCCTTCCACACGCTGTTAAAAAAAGTGTCAAGTTTTGGCTGCAGTTTCACTGTATTAAATGATATTGTACTATTAATGTGTGTTGGGAGGAGGAGTAGGGGGTTTAGCATGTTTGTGTGTTTGTATGAATATATCTGTACAATATATGAATAGACTGTTTACACATTCACGGTACACATATTTTGACATCTCATATGAGCATACAAGCCTTACTGGCAAGCCACTTTCTATGCAAGATCTTTGATCTTACACAATAGCGTCCCGGCTTTGCTCTGATTGTTTTTTTGTTTTTTTTGCTTTTTTTTTGAGGCTGAATAGAAAATGTTATTCAGAAAAGTATTCAGATATTACCCTTCCAAGGTCTCATGATGATGCTAATACTAAACCACGTGGCAAATAAAAGACAATTACGCCCTTATCAATGTAGAGAGAAAACATAGAATAATAACTGTAACCTTGCTTTATAATAAAAACTGTTCAGTACACAACATTGAGAAAACATTTTTTAAAACCTTCCAGAGTAGAGCAGGCTGATGCAAGAAAACCACTTGATCAGTTACATGGATTTTGAACAGTGTCTGTTGTAGAAGTCTACAAAGTCTAACAAATATTATGTACTGTACATACAAATGTTAACATTGTCTGTTATCCCTTATAACCCCTCAATAGTTTGTTCTTGTGCAATATACTGTAAATAGGCTCATTGATCAGAGCGTTTGATATATGAAGTTACTATCAATCTGTAATGCTCACAGCAACCAATCTGATTTTTCCATCATGTGAAAGAATAAAACAGATTGCTATGGTTAACACTGAGAATGCTTTCCTTAAATGCTGTGATACAGCAGGTCAAGTGTAAGGAGTTCAAGTAGAACTAAAGGCATTTTATTGTCATTTTGCATGGAGTAAGGGAGGGTTAAAACTCCTGTCAGTTTTTTTTCCACATCTTTGTCCCATTAAGGAGACTTCGCTTCATGTCTAGTCCCATAACTAAAACAGGCAATGAAAGATAATCCTTCCAAAGTGAGGAAATCCCTGGTTGACACCAGGATCACCAGATTTATAAGTGTGAATAAACAGGTGTTGGTGCCCTGTAAGTGACACTGGAGCAAGTAGAAGTGTTGTGGTTCTGCAGCCCACTTACTTTCAGGTAGATTGCCTGAATTTACAGTGTGAAAAAAAGTGTATGGCGCTCCCCTATGCCCAGTGCAAACAAATTATAACAGTTGTGGCTTTTAAAAAAACAGTAATGATATCACAGCGATAGTGAAAAAGAAATTCACAATAACATAAATAAAATATATAAGAGTACATCAAATTGTGCTAATTATAATGTGACAATAATCAGCTGATAATTCTTTAAAAGGATTACTTTGTGAAAAACGGTGCTCAAAAGGGTGCTGGAAAGTCCTTAAATAATTGTAGACTAAAAAATGCTCCACCGCAAATGTGTGACAGGGGTTCACACTCCCTGGACAACAGCTCAAAATGCACCAAATGCAAATATGATACAGCAAACCGGTCAACCAGATGCAGTGTCAATCATCCTTCCCCAAAGGGGGCCGCTCATGGAAACAGCAAGAATCTTCTTTGTGCAGCACAGTTTAATAAAAGCAGTATTTAAAAACAATGCAATAAGTCTTTAGGGTGCACACTCACATATTAATTTGCCAATATGCCAGCACAGACAGTAGCAGTGTGTGTGGATGCGGCTGGTTTCGTGCCTATGCGGCGTGTTTTCCACCACTCCGGAAGTCGGGACCAGGGAAAGCGGAAGTGACATCAGGCGAAGGCGTGGCTTCAATGCATTTCGTGTTCCAATGAACACATCATCAGGAAGTACAAACTGGAAAATTTCCCCTCTATTCCTTTTCTGGGAACAACCCAAAATTTAGGATCTTCTTTTAATTTCCCTTTTGAAGATAACAGTAAATATGACAAATAGAGGGGATGAATTTACCTAGCGGGGGCACAGATGACATAAGAAACCCACCATATATTCTAAGCACTCTTCCTGAAGCTTAAAAAATGCCTTTAGTTAGAGTGAGTATAGAAAAGAATCACCCCCCTTTAACCACTTGTCAACCGCCTCACGTATGAGTATGGCGGCAGAGTGGCTCTCCTGTGCCGGATCACATACCTAGTACTGTAAAGTTCGGGTCCGTACCGAACTTTGGGGTGTCCATGACCCGGACCCGAACCTTGACATTTGAAAAAAGTTTGGGTTCGGGTATTTGATCGCACATGTTGAATAGCTGCAGGGCAGCCAATCAACTAGCGTTTCACTGGTTTGCCCTTAGAAGCCATCACAGCCATGCCTACGAATGGCATGGCTGTGATAGGCCAGTGCATCATGTGACCCAGCCTCTGTATAAGCTGGAGTCACGTAGTGCTGCATATCACATGCTCTCAGGCTAGTCTAGGGAGAGGATGCTGCCGGTGCTGTGAGAAACAGATTGCAGATATAATAACATCTCATCCTGCATTACAGAACGATCTGATTCTGGACTAGGTAGAGATTACTAATGCTGCTTTGAGGGACAGATTGCAGATCTCATCCTGCATTACAGAACGATCTGATTCTGGACTAGGTAGAGTCTACTGCTTTGAGGGACAGATTATTGATCTAAAATCATCTCCTAGTTATATAGGGTCAGGTTCCTGCTGTTGCTGTAAGGGACAGATTATTGTTCTAAAATCATCGCCTACTCCTATAGGGTCAGGTTCCTGCTGTTGCTGTAAGGGACAGATTATTGTTCTAAAATCACCGCCTACTCCTATAGGGTCAGGTACCTGCTGTTGCTGTAAGGGACAGATTATTGTTCTAAGATCATCGCCTACTCCTATAGGGTCAGGTTCCTGCTGTTGCTGTAAGGAACAGATTATTGTTCTAAAATCATCGCTACTCCTATAGGGTCAGGTTCCTGCTGTTGCTGTAAGGGACAGATTATTGTTCTAAAATCATCGCCTACTCCTATAGGGTCAGGTTTCTGCTGTTGATATAAGGGACAGATTATTATTCTAAAATCATTGCCTACTCCTATAGGGTCAGGTTCCTGCTGTTGCTGTAAGGGACAGATTATTGTTGTAAAATCATTGCCTACTCCTATAGGGTCAGGTTCCTGCTGTTGCTGTAAGGGACAGATTATTGTTCTAAAATCATCACCTACTCCTATAGGGTCAGGTTCCTGCTGATGCTGTAAGGGACAGATTATTGTTCTGTAATCATCTTCTAGTTCTAAAGGGAGAGGTTCCTGCTGGTCCTGTAAGGGACAGATTATTGTTCTAAAATCATCTCCTAGTTCTATAGGGAGAGGTTCCTGCTGCTCCTGTAAGGGACAGAATATTGTTCTAAAATCATCTCCTAGTTCTATAGGGAGAGGTTCCTGCTGCTCCTGTAAGGGACAGATTACTGTTCTATAATCATCTCCTAGTTCTAAAAGGAGAGGTTCCAGCTGTTGCTGTAAGGGACAGATTATTGTTCAAAAATCCTCGCCTACTCCTATAGGGCCAGGTTCCAGCTGTTGCTGAAAGGGACAGATTATTGTTCTCTAATCATCTCCTAGTTCTAAAGGGAGAGGTTCCTGCTGCTCCTGTAAGGGACAGATTACTGTTCTATAATCATCCCCTAGTTCTAAAGGGAGAGGTTCCAGCTGTTGCTGTAAGGGACAGATTATTGTTCAAAAATCATCTCCTAGTTCTAAAGGGAGAGGTTCCAGCTGTTGCTGTAAGGGACAGATTATTGTTCTATAATCATCTCCTAGTTCTAAAGGGAGAGGTTCCTGCTGTAGGTGTGAGCGGTGCATTTCTTGCACCAAAATAAAAAGTGCGTCTATGTTGGTGTTTTCCAAAAAAAAAGAAGGTATTAATTGGTATTAATAAATACTTAAATAGGGCTACATAGTACATTTGCGGGCACAATGAGGAGAGCATCAAATAAGGGACATGTTCATGGTGCTGCTGGTGATGCTGGTGCTGCTAGTGTTGGTCGTGTTGGTGAAGCTCCTGTTGGAAGGAGAGGACGTGGTCGATGTGTGCCAGCTACACCCACAAGTGAAACACCTTCCTCAGGTAGCCAACAGAACCTTCACCATTATATGGTAGGCCCGAATGCCGCTCAACGATTGGTGAGGCCAGAACAAGTACAGGCGATAGCAGATTGGGTGGCTGACAATGCCTCCAGTTCCTTCACATTGTCTCCCTCCCGGTCCTTTGATGAACGCGATACACCTACCGGGTGCCTTTCGTGTGGTCCTTTCAGTAGTTTTTAGTATTCTCAGTGAACGTACTGAACCCCGAGTCTGACGAACCGATTAAATGTTCCCCGACTCCACTTTCTGTCTACCGGTACCCCAAGTCCACGGTTGAGACTCGAAAGTAGTTTCCTGGCCCTCCCTCTGTTACACTTCCTTGACCTCCGTAACAGTCGGTGGGTTAGACGATAGCGGACATGAACAAGA
>BLSH010057596.1:718809-730981 GCA_018402905.1 Glandirana rugosa
CGCACGACGTCGACTTTGAGGTGATAACGGACGACGACGAGCGTGTCAGAGAGGTCGTATACGGTCCACCTCAAGGTGGAACCCCCGTGCAGCGTATCCACCGCCACTCACCCTTCCGGTTTCCCGGATATGTCAGAGCTGCTGCAGAAAGTGCGGGCCATCTGTGCGCACTTTCGGCGTTCTCACCCTGCTGCTGCTGCTCGCCTGTCTGTGCTGCAGCGGAACTTTGGCCTTCCCACTCACCGCCACCTATGCGACGTGCCCACAAGGTGGAACTCCACCTTGCACATGCTGGAGAGACTGTGCGAGCAGCAGCAGGCAATAGTGGAGTTTCAGCTGCAGCACGCATGGGTCAGTCGCTCTGCGTAACAGCACCACTTCACCACCAACGAGTGGGCCACCATGCGAGACCTGTGTACCGTATTGCAGTTTTTCGAGTACTCCACCAACATGGCCAGTGCTGTTCTCAGTGTTACTATCCCACTTCTACGTCTCCTTGAAAAAACATTTTGGGCGATGATGGAAGAGGATGTGGCACAGGAGGATGAGGAGGAGGAGAAAGAGGGGTCATTTCCATGGTTATCAGGCCAGTCATTCACAAGTGGCTCGGAGGGTGGGTTCCTGCACCAGCATAGGCCAGGTAAAAAATATTCAAGCCAGGGCACAGTTCTGGAGGATGAGGAGGACGAGGAAGATCATGAGGAGGAGGAGGAGGAACCACAGCAGGGTGGCACCCAACGCAACTCGTGGGCATCACTGGAGCGTGGCTGGGGGGATACAGAGGACACAGATGATACACCTCCCACAGAGGACAGCTTGTCTTTGCCTCTGGGCAGCCTGGTACACATGGCTGACTACATGCTGCAGTGCCTGCGCAACGACAGCCGAGTTGCCCACATTGTAACTTCTTCTGATTACTGAGTGGCCACCCTGCTGGATCCCGTTACAAAGACAACGTGCCGTCCTTAATTCCCTCACTGGAGCGTGAGAGGAAGATGCGCAACTACCAGCGCAGACTGGTAGACGCGCTGCTGAGGGTATTCCCAAATGTCACCGGGGGCTCAGAGGAAGCACAAGGCGAAGGCAGAGGAGGAGGAGGAAGAGGCCGCCAACGCAGCTGTGGCACCGCCAGCACCTCAGAAGGCAGGGTTAGCATGGCCGAAATGTGGAAAAGCTTTGTCAGCAGCACGCCACAACAAACAGCACCCCTAGCTGATAGGCAAGGTCTTAGCAGGAGGCAGCATTTCAGCAACATGGTGGAACAGTATGTGTGCACACGCCTACACGTACTGACTAATGGGTCTGCCCCATTCAACTTCTGGGTCTCCAAATTGGGGCACATGGCCCGAGCTTGCCCTTTATGCCTTGGAGGTGCTGGCCTGCCCTGCAGCCAGTGTATTGTCTGAATGTGTGTTTAGCACGGCAGGGGGGCATTATCACAGACAAGCGCAGCCGCCTGTCCACAGCCATCGTGGACAAGCTAACGTTTATTAAAATGAACCAGGCATGGATCCCACAAGACTTGTCTGTACCTTGTGCAGAATAGACATTTAGACCGGCCTCACACAGCCATTGATATACTTGTTTTTTTGACTATGCCTCAATATTTTGGGGGCTACCCCAATTAGAAAAAAAAACAAACAAACAACAAAAAGTGTTGGCTACCTCCTCCTCCTCCACGACCGCCACTTCCACCTACACTGCCAGGGTCACGGCCTAGTCAACCTCTAGGCTCCTACTCCACATCCACCCCCTCTTTCCATTTTTATTTTTTTTATTTCATTTTAAGTTATTTTCCCTATCCCCATTTTTTGTAGGGCACTTGTCCTACTCTTAACCCCATTTTACTTCCTTTTGCAGCCCTCTAGCACTTGCCGGGACTTTTTTACAGCCATTTTTGTGCCGAAACGTTTGGGTCCCCATTGACTTCAATGAGGTTCGGGGTCCGGAGTAAAGTTCGGGTCAAGTTCGGTAACCGGAACATCCAGGTGTCCGCTCAACACTAGTGCCAGGCAATAGAGGTCCGCTGGCACCCGTTGATCAGCGAGGAGAATAAAATCCACCACATCCCTTAGTAAAAACAGCGCATATAAACACAAAAACACTGGTTAGACACACATTTAACCCTTTGATTGCCCTAGATGTTTAACCCCTACCCAGCTAGTATCATAAGTACAGTGGCAGTGCATATTTTTAGCACTGATCATTGTATTAGGGTCACTGGTTTCCACAAAGTGTCAAAAGTGTCAGTTAGTATCAGATTGTCCGTCGCAATATTGCAGTCCCCCTATAAGTCGCTGATCACTGCCATTACTAGTATATATAAAAAAAAAGAATTCTGGTATACTGTATATACCATAGTTTGTAGACACTATACCGTTTGCGCAAACCAATGAATACACAGTTATTGGGATTTTTTTACCAAAAGTATGTAGCAGAATACATTGTGGCCTAAATTTATAAAGACTTTTTTTTATTGGATATGTCTTATAGCAGAAAGTAAAAAATATTGTTTTATTTTCAAATCGTCGGTTTCTTTTTGTTTATAGCACAATAAAATAAAAAAACACAGTGGTTATCAAATACCATCAGAAGAACCCTATTTGTGGGGAAAAAAGGACATACATATAATTTATGTACAGCATTGCAAGAGTGTGCAATTGTCAGGTAAAGTAAGACAAAAAATGGCCTAGTAATGAAGGGGGTAAATCTTCCAAAGGGCAAGTGGTTAAAATGATCACATTTTGTTGCTTTGAAGCCTGAAATGAAGACAGACACAGCTTTTGTTTTCTCCAGCTGTATAGCATACAAGTTAAAGATATAAAACCAAAATGTCAGATTTTTTTTTTTATTCAAAAACTGAATCAGAATCAGAGTTGGAAAAAGGATCACCCCATCCTAAAAATGACTTGTAAACTCATTCAGGTGTAGCTAATCACCTTCTCAATGGCACACAAAGCCATTTGACCTTCAACTGTGATCAGTTGTGGTCATTTTGATTAGCTAGGCATGAAAAGAGCTTTCCTGAAGCATTTCAGTCCTGGGTAGTGCAACAGAAGCAAACAATCAACTATGGGTGACATGGCCCCTTCAAAAGATCTCTGGGATAAAGCTGTGGACAAGCACAAGGCAGGATGCTTTATCAATGCCTAGAAGCACAGTGAAGTTTGAGTGGAAGGTATTTGGTACAACATAGACCCTCCCTGGATCAGCACGTTGCTCCAAACTAGGTGAAAGAGTCAGAAGGAAACTGGTCAGAGAGGCTACCAAGAGGTCTATAGCAACTCTGAAGCAGTTGCAGGAATGTATGATAAAGAGTGGTCATTGTGTGCACGTGACAACAATATCAAAAATTCTACACAAAAGAAAGGCCACATGCAATCATGACCAAGCTTTGCCAAAATGCATTTGAAGAGGCCACACGGAAAAAGGTGCTGTGGTCAGATGAGAGGGCTTAGAATATTTGGTGGGTTTCTTAGGGCACTTGTGCCCCCCTCTAGGGAAATTCATCCTCTCTATTTGTCATATTTACTGTTATTTTCAAGCAACACCAAATGATATGTCGGGTGGAAATCAAATACAGCTCACCATCCAAATAACACCATCCCTACAGTAAAGCATGGAAGTGGTAGTATCATGTTATGGCGGTGCTTCTCTGCAGCAGGGACTGGAGCACTTGTCAGGATAGAAAGAATAATGGATGGGGCAAAATACCATCAAATTCTTGAGCAAAATCTGCTGCCCTCTGCTAGAAAGTTGTCAATGGGAAGAAGGTTTACCTTCCAACATGCCAATGATCCAAAGCACACAGCAAAAATAACCACACAGTGGTTGAATGAGAAAAATGTAAATGTCCTTGCATGACCTAGTCAGAGCCTAAACTTAAACCCCATTGAAAATATTTGGAATGATTTGAAGACTGCAGTCCATAAACGGTCACCATCAATTTTAACTAAACTTCAGCAGTTCTGCAAAGAAGAATGGGCAAATATTTCAAAGTCTAGATGTGAAAAGTTAGTAGAGCATAGCCCTAAAATAATAAAAGCTGTTATTAAAGCAAAAGGTGGTTTAACAAAATCAGCTGTTGCAGTTTTTGTCCTTTAAGAAATGTGCGTGACATTCATTGCCACACCAAGACAGGAATGTAGCAAAGTTTTAAATTGGATAGCTTTCTTTTAATTTCTTTCATTTCAGGTTAAAGCATTTAGAGACTTGTCTTAACTATTTTAAAATATCTTTTCATTTAAAAGAAAAGAAAAACAGTGTAAGAAAACACTTACAGAAAATATATTACAAAATAGATACAAGGTTTTACGCATGCTGCCACACCTGGGTTTGAGAGATGAGCAGGGGCAGCTACACAGCCTCTGTAATGAACCACGTACCTGAGAGAGTGGAGCCTGTCTCTTGTAGGAGCTCTGACTCAGAGCCCACTGGAATGGGAACAGTGGTCTCGTGAGTACAGCGAGGTAGGAGTGCCTCTGGCAAACAGCAGGAGACTGGATGCTGGAGTGGAGCCGGTAACACTGGAACAGCAGACAGCTGGGAACAGGAACAGCAGCAGCAGACAGTGATCACGGGAGCTGGATGCAGAGCACAGGACAGCAGACAGCTGACTGATAAAACAGGCAGGAGGATGGTCAGACAAGCCGGATCAGATGAATGGAGCAGCAGAACCGGCAGGCGGGGAATGGTCAGAGGCAAGCTGGGTTCGGCAACGGGTATCAGGCAGGCAGAGGTAAGCAGGGTCCAAAACAAGCCGGGTCAGGGTAGGAGAAGGAAGGATGGTCCAAACAAGCTGGGTCAATCAGGTAACGGATCGGGTAGCAGATAACTGGCAAGCAGGTACAGGTACTGACAAGCTGCAGATCAGACAGCACTTAAGCCCAAGCCTGACTTCCTTATAAAGGCCCATGTGATGTGCTGACAGAGATGCTGGGTCCTAGCGCCCTCCTGCTCTAAAGGATTCTAGGTCCTAGAGTCCTCCTGCTATTGGTGCCCTGACAACATCCCTGCGCATCCCCGAACGGTCGTGGGAACCTTCGTTTGAATCCGTGCACGCGTGCGCACAAGCGTGCGCACAAGCGTGCGCGATCGCAGCGCTCGTCTGGATCCCTGACAGACTCAAACCCACAGTCTGCATTCAGGGTCATGCACCTGCCCCTGCACTAGGGTTGCCACCTCCTCCCTTTAAACCCGAACACATATGAATTACACAGGTTCTGAGGCAGATAAGGCACCAAGTGGATTTAATTACCACCTTAATCAGCCACAGAACCTGTGTAATTCATATGTGTTCGGGTTTAAAGGGATGAGGTGGAAACCCTACTCTGCACACCTGCGCAGCATTTACATAGGTTGTCTGCATGCAGCTCCAGGTCGCTCCAAATGTGTACACAAACCTATTCATGCTGTTCATAGCTCAGAACTTATGCGGATAAAGCATAAAAGTGAAGAAAAGATATTTAACAAAGTTTGCCTAGTCTTTAGTTTTGAACATAATTCAATCCACTGCGGAGTACATCCAATCTGATGTATCAAAGTCATTGCCTCACATAAATGACCCTTAGAACTCTTAGCAACGCTGCAGCTGCCAATTTAAAATATTATAATAACAGTGTTGCCAACATCCCGCAGCATTTCTTACTGATAAAACATGGGAAATTTACTGAGGGAGCACTTTTTTTACCGACAACCTGAAAAAATTAGAGAACTCCTATTAAAAACTAAGACAATTGATATTTAAACAGTATAAGCACAATATGGAGACACTGACAATACCCATAACAAGTAATTTGCCTGGTTTACAACAATGTGTGACAAATTATCAGCCCCTGAAATTTACAGACAGTTGTAACAATCACTGATTTTTGCAAACTGTCCGTAAATTTACTGACGGTTGGCAACATTGTATAATAACACATGCTCTATGGATACACAAAAAATAAATTAATACATATGATAAACAAAAAGCAATGAGCTGCGCTTATATACCTAAAACCATCCAAAAAGTGCTCTGTATTAATGAAATGTGATGTCTTAAAGGAAAAAATCATACACATTTTCAAAATATTGGCAACCAGTTTTTCAAAATTAGTATGATTTTTTTTTTATTTTAAGACAGCATATTTCACTAATACAGAGTACTTTTTAGGTTGGTTTTAGGTATATTAGCACACTTCAATGGTTTATGCTTATCATGTGCAGCTGTCAATTGCAGCCATTTTTTCAGGTTCCTGAAAGGGTATTTACAGATTTGGCATAACCATATAACCACTTCAATACAGGACACTTGTACCCCCTTCCTTCCCAGACCAATTTTCAGCTTTCAGCGCTCTCACACTTTGAATGACAATTACTCAGTCATGCAACACTTTACCCAAACAATTTAAAATAAAAAAGTTTTTTATCAATTTTTTAACACAAATAGAGCTTTCTCTTGGTGGTATTTAATCATCACTGAGTTTTTTATTTTTTGCGACATAAGTGAAAAAAATCGAAAGCGAAAATTGTGAAACAAAACACTGTTTTTAGTTTCCATGATAACATTTTGCAAAAAAAAGTAATTTTTGTTCATGAATTTGGGCCAAAGCCTATACTGCTACATACAGTATCTATTGGTACAAAAAACCAAAACAAGTGTATATTATTTGGTCTTTGTGAAATTTATAGAGTCTACAAGCTATGGTGCCAAGTACAAATACCCCCCAAATTACCCCTTTTTGAAAAGTAGACATTCCAAGGTATTTAGTAAGAGGCATGTCATGTTTTTGAAGTTGTATTTTTTCCCACAATTCTTATGAGAATTAAGAAATTATTATTTTTTTTTTTACACAAAATTGTCATAACAACAAGTTATTTCTCACACACAGCATATGCTTCCAATTACACCCCAAAATACATTCTGCTACTTCTCCTGAGTATAGCGATACCACATGTGTGTGACTTTTTCACAGCCTGGCCACATAGAGAGGTCCAACATGCAGAGAGCACCGTCAGGCGTTCTAGGAGCATAAATTACAAATTTAATTTCCTAATGACCTATTATATTTTTGAAGGCCCTGGAGCACCAGGACAATGGAATTACCCACAAAATGACCCCATTTTGGAAAGCAAACACCCCAACGTATATTCTAGGAGGCATTATGAGTCTTTTGAATGGTTAATTTTTTTCCACAAGTCTTCGAAAAACTTGGAAAGAAAATGAAAACGATTTTATTTTTACACAAGGTGGTCAATTTATGAGATATTTCTAACACATAGCATGTACATAGCAAAAAATACCCCCCAAAGTATATTCTTCTGCTCCTCCCGAGTATGGTGATACCACATTTGTGAGACTTTTACACAGCCTGGCCACATAGAGAGGTCCAACATGCAGGGAGCACCGTCAAGCTTTTTAGGAGCATAAATTACACATAAAATTTCCTAACGACCTTTACACAGCCTGGCCAACATTGAAGTAGTACCTTCAGGCATTCTAAGAGCATAAATTACATCTAATTCCATTCCTACCTATCACACTTTTGAAGGTCCTGGAGCACCAGAACAGTGGAATTACCCAGAAAATTACCCCATTTTGGAAAGTAAACACACCAATATATATTTTATGAGGCATGGGCTGGTCACAGGTACTCGGGTACTCTGATGGGCTGGAGACAGGTACTTGGGTACTCTAATGGGCTGGTGACAGGTACTCGGGTACTCTGGTGGGCTGGTGACAGGTACTTGGGTACTCTGATGAGATGGTGACAGGTACTTGGGTACTCTGATGAGATGGTGACAGGTACTCGGGTACTCAGATACTCTGATGGGCTGGTGACAGGTACTCGGGTACTCTGATGGGCTGGTGACAGGTACTCAGATGGGCTGGTGACACGTACTCAGGTATTCTGATGAGATGGTGACAGGTACTTAGGTACTCTGATGGGCTGTGACAGGTACTCGGGTACTCTGATGGGCTGGTGACAGGTACTCGGGTACTCTGATGGGCTGGTAACAGGTACTCTGATGGGCTAGTGACAGGTATTCAGGTACTCTGATGGCTGGTGACAGGTACTTGGGTACTCTGAGGGGCTGGTGACAGGTACTCTGGTACTCTGATGGGCTGGTGACAGGTACTCGGGTACTCAGATGGGCTGGTGACAGGTACTCTGGTACTCTGATGGGCTGGTAACAGGTACTCGGGTACTCTGATGAGATGGGGACAGGTACTCGGGTACTCAGATGAGATGGTGACAGGTACTCGGGTACTCTGATGGGCTGGTGACAGGTACTCGAGTACTCTGATGAGATGGTGACAGGTCTCAGGTACTCTCATGGGATTATGACAGGTACTTGGGTAATCTGATGAAATGGTGACAGGTACTGGGGTACTCTGATGAGATGGTGACAGGTACTTGGGTACTCTGATGAGATGATGACAGGTACTTGGGTACTCTGATGAGATGGTGACAGGTACTCGGGGACTCTGATGAGATGGTGACAGGTACTTGGGTACTTTAATGGGTAGGTGACAGGTACTCGAGTACTTTGATGGGCAGGTGACAGGTACAACGGGTACTCTCATTGGCTGTTGACAGGTATTCGGGTACTTTGATGGGCTGGGGACAGGTACTTGGGTACTCTGATGGGCAGGTGACAGGTACTCGGGTACTTTGATGGGCTGTGACAGGCACTTTGATGGGCTGTGACAGATACTTTGATGGGCAGGTGACAGGTACTTTGATGGGTGTAAGGGCAATTATAATACCTTGCATGCATTATATTTTGCCTGCGCTAATAAGCGCACTTTTCAGCTCTTTTGCATAATGCATTTGAGTGCACTCGTGTTAAAGCAAGTAAGACAGACACAAATAGCTGTTCTCACATGGCAAGCTCGCAGGGTTGTCCTGGGTGGCCGAGCTTTCAGGCTTCATTTATAGGAATCAGACAGGGGTAACAAAGAGACTTGGTGGCATCACAATCAGCCAATCAGCCTCCAAGGCACAGTCACATGTCATGAGCTCAATACAAAACACCAACCAATGACACACTTGTTTATATTCAAATGATACAATAGAAGAGGCGTGCATGCATGGGGATTGGCCGGCCTGTATGACCAACAGCTGTCTCCAGATAATAATGAAAGCCATGTGGAGACATGGCCTCCATTGAAACCAATGTGCTATCTCACAGAGGCCCTCCACTCAAAATGCCATGCATGCAAAACCTTGAACTGCCATTACAACGAATTGCTATCAAATACAGCTCTATGAACTATACTCCATAGCGATTATACTACTGTTCCATTAAAGGGTAAATTATGCACGAAGGAATATATCTGTAGATTTCTGTCACATTGATCAGATGCGACAGAAAGCTTACAGATCATTATCCTTACATAAAAGGCAATACTGATTCCATAACGCAAGTAAACCGCCGCCAAGCAGATCAATCTGTACATAATACAGGGGCCCCCCGATTGACGGTAATACACCCGCGCCACAGAACGTGCATTGCACTTCAAAGATCCGGACCGGTGTTTGCTCCAGCGTTAACCGCTCAGGGCGCCTGCCGGCCGGGATGATTGGGCAGGTAGCGTGTAGTTATCAAATAATGGAAGGTTTCCATTGTAAATGGCCTTTCCTCAATATCGGTTAAAGCCATATTCGCTGTACACAGAGAATATCGGTAAACCGACACTGGGAGACACTGTGACAATACATAATACACATCCTAAATTTCTACAACAGTTCCTCCTCTTGTCATATGCTCCCATGTGTCCCTCGATGAATCTTGATCATCTTCTAAACATGAACACCAGTCCAATCAAAAAGGAAAAAAATGAAACATTCAGTCCATCCATTGAACAAAAGAAAACCATGGTAGACACGTATTCTTTGGGAGGGATGACTCAGAGGGAAAGCATGATGTGGGGGTTATAGCGATCGCTGGAATCCTCAGCATCTGGTACATGGGCTGGACTTCAGGGGACCTCTTGTCTTGGCTAGGGAGATGTGGTCATCTGCTCGGGCTTTGGTGATTGATCGATCAGGCAGCAGGAACATCTCATCATGGCATATAGAAGGAATAGAAACAAAACAACATGAGTATATATACCCCTACTTCCTTCAGCCAGGATCCGATGAAAAAAACAAGAACTCCCCAAAATCTCCCAACCCCTTTAGAAAGGATTCCAACCTTCACTGGCTAGCTCTGGCTCTCCCTAGCAGGGACCTAACTTTATCCATATGGACTTGGACCTTGTCACTAGTGCCCGTCATCCAGGTACAACAGTCTTCTGCTATGAACTCACAGAAACCCCCCTTTTGCGCTAAAAGATAATCAAGTGTCATCTTTTCCTGTAATAGACTCTGTCGCTGTTCCTGTGAGATCTCCCTCACAGCTTCAACGGTTTCATTGAACACCCCATCCATAGTGGATGAGAAATTGTTCAATCGTTTCCTAACTTCAACCTTCACCCTCTCCAAGCATGAAACCATGCCCAGGCCTTGTTGGAGTTGGTTAACAATTACCTTTGAGCTGTCCCTGCCATTCTTACCTTCTCTCGTGCCATCAGATCCTAACGATCCGCCACGACGTAAGATGCTGGGACGAGTTTCACCATGCTTGCATTAGGGGGTCTTAACTTATAAGCTGTGGAACATCATAAGAAGTAGTAGGGGGCTGTTACAGTCGCACAGGGGGACTCTAACTGTCCCCTGCATTGCGCAATAACAGGACAGTCTGGGGGATTCCTCCCTCAGTCTGTATGTCACACTCTTCCTACCAACAGATGTAATCTAGTCTATTGGTGCTACTAGAGAAGGCTGGGGGTCTAATTCATAAGATTGACTGTTATACCTTTCTCACAAACCGTGGATCCTACAAAACTACTCCTCTTACCAAACCTTAAGTTAAAGCACACTTGTGGGCCACTAAGTTGTCCGGATACCCATACTGGTTTTGTGGGGGAGGGGCAAGAACCAGAGCTAATGTTGAAACTGTAACTAATTTTATCTTCTAGAAATGTATCGTTAAGTTAGTTTGTGTCTTTTTGAGATCTTTGCTAGTTTTTTTCTTCTGTTTGCCTTTACCAATATGAACATCATATATACATACATATACATATATACACATATATATATACACGTACATACACATCCATGTCATGTACTGCTGCCACTGCCGGGGTATTAAGGCTCGGTGGAGGCCTAGAGTGTACCCAGCAGTGGGTCCTGTTTACTGTTTTAGTTCGTTGGAGGTGCATTTAAAAAAAACAAGTTGGGATGTTTTATCGTTACCCCTGCTAAAATACATTAAGCTAAATAATATAAATAAAAAGATACTCCTCAGTCGTTGATGTAGTTAAGCAGATTCTTGCAGTAGCTGGCATGGATACCGTTGCCTCGTCCCTCAAGCTTTAGGGAGGTCGGTGTCGTCAGCTGAACCTGGTATGGTCCATGTCTTCCTACGAGGTCACAAACTTGGTTAGAATTAGAAAGGTTAGTATTGTAAGTTTGAAAATTGTCATTCTCACCACCATTATCTCCCCTCTTTTCTTTCTCAATACAAAGAGGAAGAAAAGACGCACTGTTTAGAATGACGCAGAAAAAAAAAAACAAAACAAAATAATGGCCACTGAGATTCCCACTTTGATCTAATGAAATAAAAAATGCAATTTTCCGAATTTCCAGCTCCCTTGTTGTCTCCTCTGGTTCACCATCAGGACTGCTCCAGAACCTCTGGAACTCCCTATCCCAGTATGTCTAGTCAGGCCCTACCCTTTTCACCATTAAGTGACCCTCAAAAATGAATTTACTCAGGGGACGAAGGACGGGTCACAGTGGCACGTAGAGATAAATGAGGGTCTCTAAGACACAGGGACTCATTTAAGTAAAAACTCCCAGTGAATTACCACTTTTCCCATCCCGGACTGATCTGTATGACCCTATCCCTCAAGGTCTCCAAGACCTCGTCAGGACTACCACTTGGTCTCCTCTGTTGTTCCCTCGACCTTTAAGCCTTTTAACGTAAAAAATAAAGTAATCTAGTTTCACCCTTAGAGTCACCGGTAATAAAACAAAACAAAAAAAAAAAGACGCAGTAAGATTTGTCACGCAGAAAAGAAGGAGAAACATAACTCTTTCTTTTCTCCCCTCTATTACCACCACTCTTACTGTTAAAAGTT
>BLSH010057596.1:746034-767090 GCA_018402905.1 Glandirana rugosa
AGGCGAACAGACACTATTGCGGGGGACGGCACGATTTGTGTGCTGAAATGTGGCAAAGCTTTGTCAGCAGCCCGCCACAACAAACAGCACAACCAGCCGATAGACAACGTCTTAGCAGGAGGCAGCATTTCAGCAACATGGTGCAAGAGTATGTGTGCACACGGCTACACATACTGACTGATGGGTCTGCCCCATTCAACTTCTGGGTCTCCAAATTGGCCACATGGCCTGAGCTTGCCTTTTATGCCTTGGAGGTGCTGGCCTGCCCTGCAGCCAGTGTATTGTTGGAACGTGTGTTTAGCACGGCAGGGGGCGTTATCACAGACAAGCGGAGCCGTTTGTCCACATCCAACGTGGACAAGCTAACCTTTATTAAAATGAATCAGGCATGGATCCCACAAGACTTGTCTGTACCTTGTGCAGAATAAACATTTAGACCACACTCACACAGCCATCCATATCCTTTTTTTTTTGAATAGGCCTCAATATTTTGGGGGCTACCCCAATTATAAACAAACAAAAAAAAAAGTACCATGTTGGCTACCTCCTCCTACTCCTCTACCACCGCCACTTCCACCTACACTGCCACGGTCACGGCCTAGTCAACCTCTAGGCTCCTACTCCACATCCACCCCCCTTCCCATTTTTTTATTTGATTTTAATTTATTTTTCCTATCCCCATTTTTTTGTAGGGCACTTGCCCTGCACTTACCCCCATTTTACTTCCTTTTGCAGTCCTCTAGCACTTGCCAGGACATTGTTACAGCCATTTTTATTCCTAAAAGTTCAGGTCCCCATTGATTTCAATGGGGTTCGGGGTCCGTGCGAACGTTCGGGTTCTGTCCGGACCCGAACCCGGACTTTGTCCCGAAGTTCGGCCGGACCAGCTGAACCCGAACTTCCAGAGGTTCGCTCAACTCTAATCTTAATAGGAAGTATTGAATTTTGACTAGTAGTTTGATTTCAGGTCAAACTCTAGACTCATAGATGTGCATTTTGTTACAAGGGTTTACAACAGATTTTTAAATACAAGGCTGCATTAAGAGCATTTCCAGACTCTGCTTAGTAATGTTTTGATACTGCTAAAAGTTTTTTGATCTACTATCTGACTTCTAAATTTGAGAAATTTTTGATAATTCATCAGGATTCAGAAAATTTTTGGTCATTTTACAGCATTATAAGAAATTGTGAAGGATCATGAATCCACGTATCCTTAAAGGAGTTGTAAAGCTTTGTTTTTTTTGTTTTTTTTAAAATAACAAACATGTCATAGTTACCTCCTCTGTGCAAGAGTGGCCCCGATCCTCTTGTTCTGGCGTCCCCCAGTGGCTCCTGGCATCGAGTACCCCCACGGAGAAGCTTTTTCCATGAGGAAACTTGTGTGTCCATTGACACAGACAGCAGGAGCCAATGGATCAATCTATCCAATGAGGACCCGAGACACCGGCTGGAGCTGGTGTACTCGTCCCTGTCACTGAAACAATCGGTCTCAGGTAAGTAAAAGGTGGTCTCTGGGGGACAGCTGCAATACAGGAGGTTTTTCACCTTAATATATAGAATGCATCAAGGTGAAAAACCATGAGGGTTTACAACCCCTTTAGACCCCTTTCACACTGGGGCCGCCCAAGCATCAGCGGTAAAGCGCCGCTAGTTTAGCGGCGCTTTACCGCTGTTATAGCTGTGCTTTGGCGCCGCTATTCGGGTGACAGCGGGGCGCTTTTAACCCCCTAAGAAAAGTTTAACAAGGGGTTAAAAGCAGCTGTGCAAAATGCTTCCAAAGTGGTGTTCAGCCGCTTTGGAAGCACTGCCCATTCATTTCAATGGGCAGGGGTGGTGGAGGAGCAGTGTAGACTTTTTATCCCACCCTGCAAGCGCATCGCCCCAGTGTGAAATCACTCGGGCTTTCACACTGGGGGGGATAGGAGGGAAGTTTTTCAGGTGCTTTACATGCACTATCTCTGCGCTAAAGCACCTGAAAAATGTTCCGGTGTGAAAGGGGTCTTAAAGTGGTCCTAAAGTCCAGTTTTTTATTTTAAAAAACAAAATAAACATGTCATACTTATCTGCTCCGTGTGCAGTGGTTTTGCAAAGAGCAGCTCCAATTCTACTCTGCTCGTGTTCCTAGGTGGAGCTCTTGGCCCTTCCTCCTGTTGACTGCCCCCACAGCAAGCAGCTTGCTATGCGGCACCCGAGCCAAGCTGCAGCTCTGTGTGTCCATTCAGACATGGAGCTGCGTCTAGGCCCCCTCGCTCTCCTCATTGGCTCACTGAGCTTGATTGACAGCAGTGGGAGCCAATGGAGGGAGAGTCCCGTACAGCCGAGTCTCTCTTGCAACATCGTTGGATAGAGATGAGGTTCATTTAAGTAGTAGTAAGTATTGGGGGCTGAGGGGGGCTGCTGCTGCACACAGAAGGATTTTTATCTGAATGCACAGAATGCGTTAAAATAAAAAAAACTTCTGCCTTTACAACCACTTTAAATCTTCCCAGCCAAGACTGCTGAAGGCAGCAGCATAACATTTTCAGCATGGCGCAGGGGATGCTGTTATTGGAAGGATCTAAAACAAAATTGTTTAATGTGAACTTGCACTCTGAAGTTTTTACACATTCTCAACATGCATTTTAAAATAAGCCCTGATTCTCCTCTGTAACTTAATCTAACATTTTTTCCAAGAACTCTCAGCAGAATGTGTTTTAGAGCGTTTTGCCAAATTATATATATCCAAACTTCAAGGTAACACAGTGTTCTGCCCATGCAGGTTTTTTTTTTTTAAAAACAATAAACACAAATGTCTTTCAGCCTCCTGGCTATTTTGTTTCACAGCACTGCTTATTCCTTCTTAGGACCAAGCTGCCCCAGTCTCAGCCTTTCTGCTTAATTGGTGCGATCAGTCACCAGACTGGGTCTCTTTTTTGTTCACATGCAGATTGCTTTTGCATAGCTCAGACACACCAGTCTGTTCATGGGCTGCCTCTGTCCCTTCACAATCTCTGACACTCAGACATCAGTCTGCCAAACGGGCCTAAACATAAAATGCCACACTTCAGCACAGAGGAACAATCACTGTGTAAAGAATACTGGGGGAAATCAAATAAAGCTGCTGTACCACTTGTCTGGCATTAATTGCTCTTGTTACTGTGTTTTGGTACTGACAGTGACTCATGTGCCAATTTCAGCTAGCTATTTGGCTCCACTACATTGTGGCGGAACACCTGTGACAAACTTAAAATAAAATACCGACAGTTCGAATCTTTTAAAAATGGAGCTAATTGACATCAACTTTCTTTTGGCATACAGACATAGATTTTGAAAAAGTGTCTCACATGCATTCTAAAATTGGCACAGCATACGCCAAATTCAAGTTCCAGACAGGTACATGAATTTGGTGCACACTGCGCCACTTTTAGAACACAAGTGAGACACTTTCGCAACACCCACTTGTCTCCAATGAGTTTTACACACTGCAAGGATTAAAAATACTAGTTTAGTCTAGAGGGAGCCGAACAGGCATTATTACTTACCTTGCGACTCCTTGTTACAGCACTCTCCCCTATCCTTAATGCTCAGATCTGTGTGTGGGGGCTTGGCATCATCACAAGCAATACAGGGCTATTAACCCTACATTGTATGTTGTGGGAGTGAGCATGTGACTACAATCTGAAGTGCCTTAGAGAGGAGGCTGGGGGGGGCCAGGCACAAATTCAGCTTTATTCAGGCACTGTCTGCATCTTTAAGCTATGACAGACTATCTCAATGTATATACTGTGTGTATACAGTATCTCACAAAAGTGAGTACACCCTCACATTTTTGTAAATATTTTATTATATCTTTTCATGTAACAACACTGAAGAAATGACACTTTGCTACAATGTAAAGTAGTGAGTGTACAGCTTGTATAACAGTGTAAATTTGCTGTCCCCTCAAAATAAATCAACACACAGCCATTAATGTCTAAACCGCTGGCAACAAAAGTGAGTACACCCCTAAGAGAAAATGTCCAAATCAGGCCCAAAGTGTCAATATTTTGTGTGGCCACCATTATTTTCAGCACTGCCTTTACCCTCTTGGGCATGGAGTTCACCAGAGCTTCACAGGTTGCCACTGGAATCCTATTTCACTCCTCCATGACGACATCATGGAACTGGTGGATATTAGAGACCTTGCGCTCCGCCATCTTCTGTTTGAGGATGCCCCACAGATGCTCAATAGGGTTTAGGTCTGGAGACATGCTTGGCCAGTCCATCATCTTTACCCTCAGCTTCTTTGGCAAGGCAGCCGTCGCCTTGGAGGTGTGTTTGGGGTTGTTATCACGTTTATCATGTTGGAATACTGCCTTTCAGCCCAGTCTCCAAAGGGAGGGGATCATGTTCTGCTTCAGTATGTGACAGCGCTTGTTGGCAGTGCCAGCAGCAGTCATGCAGCCCTAGACCATGACACTCCCACCACCATGCTTGACTGTAGGCAAGACACACTTGTCTTTGTATTCCTCACCTGATTGCCGCCCCACACGCTTGACACCACCTGAACCAAATACATTTATCCCGGTCTCATCAGACCACAGGATATGGTTCCAGTAATCCATGTCCTTAGTCTGCTTGTCTTCAGCAAACTGTTTGCTGGCTTTCTTGTGCATCATCTTTAGAAGAGGCTTCCTTCTGGGACAACAGCCATGCAGACCAATTTGATGCAGTGTGCGGTGTATGGTTTGAGCACTGACAAGCTGACCCCCCACCCCTTCAACCTCAGCAGCAATGCTGGCAGCACTCATATGTCTATCTCCCAAAGACAACCTCTGGATATGACACTGAGCATGTGCACTCAACTTCTTTGGTTGACCATGGCGAGACCTGTTCTGAGTGGAACCTGTCCTGTTAAACTGCTGTATGGTCTTGGCCACTGTGCTGCAGCTCAGTTTCAGGGTCTTGGCAATCTTCTTATAGCCTAGGCCATCTTTATGTAGCGCAACAATTCTTTTTTTCAGATCCTCAGAGAGTTCTTTGCCATGAGGTGCCATGTTGAACATCCAGTGACCAGTATGAGTGAGAACGATAACACCAAATTTAACACACCTGCTCACCATTCACACATGAGACCTTGTAACACTGACACTGGGTAAGGAAAATACTAATTGGGCCCAATTTGCACATTTTCACTTAGGGGTGTACTCACTTTTGTTACCAGAAGTTTAGACATTAATGGCTGTGTGTTGAGTTATTTTGAGGGGACAGCAAATTTACACTGTTATGCAAGCTAAACACTCACTACTTTACATTGTAGCAAAGTGTCCTTTCTTCATTGTTGTCACATGAAAAGATATAATAAAATATTTACAAAAATGTGAGGGGTGTACTCACTTTTGTGAGATACTGTATATACATATTGCTACTGCTTATCTAAGCTGTAGGATTTTTTTTCTTTTCCTTTTTTTAGGCCAAACTCCATGGATATGTTTTTTTCAACCTATGAAACTATGTAACCGATCAACTCTCACAGCATGCTTTCAAGTGTATAAAGGCTCAAGGGAAGAGAGATAGATATTCGAATGCAATTCAATCCTTGAAGCAGCAGGGAGCCCGTGCAGCAATAGAGTGAGAGGAGAAGCTTTAGTAAAGAATGATAAAGAAGGGAAGTCTGGTAGCTGATTTCAAGTCTAACTAAAATGGTGTCAACTTTGTTGGTCAGAAGTCTAATAAAATAGTTTAGTCCTACAATGATAAGGTCACAAATTAATGACTTAGTAGTTTCGTTGATAAAGTAGGGATAGATCAACAAGATGTTCTTCAGCTGAAATTGGCATGAATTTTACAGAAATTTGATGGGTTAAATAATAAAGCCCTGTAAAGTGGACTTAATCTGATATTGTGATAATTGCAATGTTTACTGTAGCAAGAGTTACAGTTTGTTTTTTTTAAGAAGAGAAAGTGAATCCTAATATATTTAGAAATGTACAGCAGACTGGCATCAGTGTATAGATAGTATCTCAAGCTACAAATACATAAACGTGTTCTTTTTCTTACATGATAACTGTATAAATATATTTGCTAATGCTGCCTGTGCTGTTAATTGCATCCAGAACTGCACACAACATACTGCCTGGTATCACCATTTTGCATAACTAGATCATAGGGAGAGCAGCTGCTTCCTACATGAAAGTTATAATTTTCTAAAAAAAAAATTAAACATGGCTTCCTTGTGTGCGGGCATTCCGTAGACATTTTTTTAGTTCATTTGATTCCCTGCTGTTTTTTCTTTTATTACAGTGCTGAGGCTAATCATGTGACTATAGCAGCAAGACTGTCTAACTCATCCCTAAGAAAGTAGGAAGTGGGAAATGTGTAACCTTTAATATAAATTACATTAGAAAAGGTCGCTAAAATCTATTACATTTATGTAACTGACGAGGGGAACATTTTTTTCAGCAAGAGTGAAATTACCCTTTAATGTACTGTAAATAGAATAAAGAACGTGAGTAGCTCACCCTAGCTGTGGTTTACTAGACATGTTGATGCTGATGACTTCATTTTGAAAGTTATAATAAAACTTAGACGTAGAAATTATAGTAGTAATTTGTTGTAGTTATCATTTTTTAAATACAATATTTGTGATTTTTTTTTTATATTTCAATTGTATTTTTATTTTGTTTCCTTTCATATAGAACAGTCCAGAATTGTGTTTTATTAACAATTTAATTTGTACTTTTTATATGAAAAGTAAAACTTTTTTAATGACTGTGCTGTGAACCTTAAATCTTCAAAAAAACAATTATACTGGATGTGGCATATTGAAGGAAAGGCAGCAAAAGCCTACAGTACATCCTACTTACAGACATTTACCAATAACCTCTTTTCTGAGTCATTTCATGTTTTTTTCCCTCCAGGACAAAACTACCATTACGTTTAATACTTTTCTTTCCCTTTATGGTATATACCAGGGGTGGCGAACAAGTTAGACACAAAGAGCCAAAATTTTAAACTGTGAGAGTCAGAGAGCCACACCACGCAGTGACGAAGCGGCGCGATGCGCCGCGAAGCGGCGCTCGAGGCGATCTCAAGGCGGCTTGCGAGGAGACTTCTATCATAGAAGTCAATGCAAGCTGCCTGAGATCGCCCTGAGAGAAACATGAAACTTGGCAAAGAGCCACAGTATATACAAAATATAATAAGAGGCAAAGAGCCGCATTCATTATGGCCGGGAGCCGCATGCGGCTCGAGAGCCGCGTGTTCGCCACCCCTGGTATATACTTTCTTTCCAGCAAGCAAGAGTGAATGTTTCTGCAGGAATACTATTAACTTACCTCTAATGCTTATTGTTTAGTAGTTTGATGGCAAGTAAGGATGGGCCAAACACCCCCCGGTTCGGTTTGCACCAGAACATACGAACAGACAAACAAATTGTCTGAACATTCGAACACTGTTAAATTTTATGGGACCCGAACATGATAAATCAAAAGTGATTATTTCAAAGGCTTATATGCAAGTTATTGCCATAAAAAGTATATGGGGACCCGGGTCCTGCCCTAGGGTATCAATGCAAAAAAAAAGTTTTTAAATCGATCAATTTTTCAGGAGCGGTGATTTTAATAATGCTTAAAGTGAAACAATAAAAATGAAACATTCCTTTAAATAATGTGACTGGGGGGTACCCTTAGTCTGCCTGTAAAAGGGCACACCTCTGTGATGTTTAGAACAGTGCCAGAGAAAAATGACATTTGTAAAGGAAAAATTGTCATTTAAAATTGTGGCTGTAATGTATAGCCGGCTCCCAGCAATATACAAAAAAATCACTGAAAAAACTTGCATAGGGTCCCCCCCCCCCCAGTTCATACCAGGCCCTTTGGGTCTGGTATGGATTTTAAGGGGAACTCCACTCCAAAATTTTTTAAAAATTTGACGTGGGGTCCCCCCATAGAATCCAAACCAGACCCTTATCCGAGCATGCAACCTGGCCAGCTAGGATAGGAGGGGACAGGCGAGCGCCCCCTCTCCTGATCCGTACCAGACTACATGCCCTCAACATGGGAAGTATGGGTGCTTTGGGGCAAGGGGGGCTCTGCGCCTCCCCACCCCAAAGCACCTTGTCCCCATGTTGATGGGGACAAGTGCCTCTTCCCCACAAGCCTGGTCTGTGGTTGTAGGGGTTTGCGGGCAGGATGCTTATCGGAATCTCAAAGCCTCCTTTAATAAGGGGGCCCCTAGATCCCGTCCCCATATGAATTAGTATCGGGTACATCGTACCCCTACTAATTCACCAAAAAGTGTCAAAAAAGAAAAAAACCACAGGAGACAATTAGGGACAAGTCCTTTATTAAAAAAAAATAAAAAATAATAAATATCCCTCATCGTGAATCACGCCGTGCGACGAATCATCTTCCAGGGTGTCTCCGGGCAGATAGTGGTCTCAACAGACCCCAAGCGTTGGACTTGCTATTTTTATTTTGAATAGATGTGGGGCATGATCCTACATACTTCTTACAGTCCTTTTCTACTTGTGGCCACCAGAATGCTGCGTTTCAAGAGTTCAAATGTTTTATAAACACCAAAGTGTCCAGATAACTTTTGGTCATGACAGAGTCCCAGGATGGAAACTTGTAGCTCTTCCGGTACAAAGATCCTATTATCGTGCCATAGTAAGCCATCTCTTGCATCCAAATCTGTTTCTGGAAGGACGGCACCCCCCATAGAGGCTTGCTTGATTTGTGACAACAAATCTTCCTGAAGCAGCAGAAAACTTCCAGAAGGCAAAATAGTATCAGGAAGTAGAAGTTAGCAAATTCAACGAAACGTTGAATCCACTTTTTGTCAGCAGGAACTGCCCAATCTAGGATAGCAGTCACTTTTTGGGGATCCATCTTGATGTCCTCAGCAGAGATAATCAGTCCCAGAAATTGAATGCTTTGTTGTTCAAACTCACATTTCTCAGATTTGGCATAGAGACCATGCTGCCAAAGCCTGTCCAGCACAGTTCTGACAGGTACGCGGTGATTATCCAAGGATGACGAAAAGATCAGAATATCATCCAGGTACACCATAACAAACAGATCTAAATAGTCTCTGAAAATGTCATTGATAAAGTGCTGGATTGTGGCAGGGGCGTTACATAGTCTAAATGGCATCACCAAATATTCAAAATGTCAAAAACGGGTGCAAAAAGCTGTTTTCTATTTGTCACCCTCTCAGATACGGCACGGACCAGATTGTAGGACCCACGAAGATCCAGCTTTGTGAATATTGTTGCCCTTCCGAGTCTCTGAAATAATTTGGGTATTAAAGGTAGGGGATATTGGTTTTTAACCGCAGACTTGTTAAGTTCTCGATAGTCAACGCAGGGCCGCAGAGTATGATCCCTCTTCTCTACGAAGAAGATGCCTGCACCTGCCAGGGAAGTGGATGGACAAATGAACCCCTTCCTTAAGTTATCGTCAAGTATACCTTTAGGGTGCTTAGTTCAAGTTCGGTTAGGGGAAAATACTTCCAAAAGGAACTTCGGCTCTGGGAAGGAGTTCAATTGAGCAATCATAGGGTCTGTGAGGGGGAGAAGTCTCTGCTCCCTTCTTACTGAAGACATGCAAAAAAGCATGTTATGCTGTCGGAACAGATTGACAAACTTCAGAATCAGAGTCCAAACATAGCAATGATAGAGGTTCACATGTGGCCTCCTGTAGACAGTGCTGGTGACAGTAAGGAGACGGGAACTTGATCTCCCCTGTGGCCCAATTAATGTGGGGGTTATGGGCCTGTAACCAAGGCATGCCAAGGAGGACAGGAAACAAGAGTGATTCAATGGCATCCAAGCGTAATAGTTCTGGGTGGTTTCTGGAAATGGTGGTAACGTGACAATTTCTTGGGTGACCAATCCAGACTTAATAGCTGACCTATCAGCCAGATGTACTGCCAGTTCCTGAGCTTTAGTTTGTTGCAGAATTTGTTGTTTTTTGGCAAAGGATAAGTGCATGGAACAGCTGCAGGCCCCGGAGTCAATAAAGGCGTGGACCTGGATTTTTCTTCCTGGAAGTTGTAATGAGATGGGAATAGCGACATGAGCAGAGTTGTTTGTCATAGCTGGTACATGGTCAGAAAAAATTGTTAAACACTTACGGAGTTTTGCTGGGCATGACCTCACATAGTGTCTCGGCTCCCCACAGTATAAGCAGAGGTTGTTCAGACATCGGCATTGACTCTCCTCAGCGGTGAACAAAGGGTGGCGCAAGCCCAGTTGCATGGGTTCAGATGGATCAGGAGTAGCTGCCACAGGAACTGGAGCAGCAGGACTGGAGTAGCTGGGAACTCTGGGTAGCATCCATGCTTGTCGAGATGGTCCTATTGATCTCTCAGATATTTGTTCCCTAAGACCCCAATCGATCTGGATTGACAGGTTGATGAGAGCATCTAGGGACTGGGGAACCCCAACTCAGGCCAATTCATTCTTTAGAGGTTCAGAAAGGCCCATACAAAACTGGTAGCGCAGAGCAGCATTGTTTCAGTTGGTATCGAAACTCCAGCACCTAAACACAGAAACATAGTCCTCAGCTGCTCTGAAACCTTGCTGGAGGACATGTAATGCTGCTTCTGCAGTTGCAGTCTGTTGAGGGTCCTCATAAAGTTGGGACATGGCATGGAAGAAGGCAGTGAGATCTGTTAAAGATGTAGCCTTTTGCTCCAGAGGAGGGTGGGCGCAGGATTGAGGTTCTCCTTGCAGCAGGGAAATCACAAAACCCACTTTAGTTGCTTACAATAAGAACTCTCTGAACTTGCTGTGTTTTCGAGAAAACCTCTCGGATGTAGGGACCTTGGGCTCTGGTGGCAACATGATGACTGCAGGTGCGGTGGCAGTACCAGTAGTATCAGATGTATGACCAGTCCCTTGGGCAGCCGGAGATGGTAGCATCTGAATACGTTCCTCCAGTCGGGTATATCTTTCTTGCAAGTTCCTAATGGCCTGTGTGAGGCCAGAAAGGTGCTAACAAAGTTCATCTATAGGAAAGGGTCCCTGCGCAGGCTTAGACATGGCTGTCTGGTACTGTCACGTACCTGGTGGTGGAGCCTGATTGGCAGAGGACAGCCCTTCTTACACCTCTGACTTCGTCTGGGGTAAAGAAGTCCATTTTTCTATCTGCATTATGGTCTAATGCTCTGTCTGCTGCTCCTTTTTACCATTTAAGCAATATTTTTTGAATTTCCTTTGATCCCAGGTTGCCTTGTTTAAATAGCCCATTTGGCGCCAGAAACTGCCATTCCCGTGTGCATGTGCACACAGATTAGCATTCTCAGAGTCTATTCTCCCCATTCACGGACACGCATGTGCCGTGCACTTCACTTCACAGGAATGCGAAGAACAAGCATCTTCCAGGAGCTGCTGGCTTGCCTTTCCTGGCAACATAGTTATTTTGGGTGCTTAAAGATTTTCCAGCACTAGCTAAATTTGTGTTTTCCTGTCAAGAAATTAAGTAAAGCTCCTGAGAAATATTGTGTACACGTGTCCCTGATAAAGTGAAACTATGAAACCCTGATTATGTACTTCTAAAGTAACCCAAAACAGTGTAGGTCTCTATCTCAGCTGCTGTATTTTAATATGTTATATTCTTAGCATATATACATACACACAAATCTAAAACTTCCATAATCCTATTCTCACAGTTTATCCAGAGGAAGGCAAAAAAAACAATAAAACATCCAACAATATAAATTGCATAATAATAAACAAAACTTATAGCCTGAAAGTTACAGTAGATATAGATGAGCAAGGTAATATCTCTACAGGCTGCAAAACAATAAGCAGGTCCAGACGTCAAGTCTAAATCAACAACAAAATCTGCAACAAGGAAATAAGAAATAAATATAGAGCTAGGAAGGATGTACACAGTAGGAGGATGGGAAAGAGAGGTAGGATAAGGGGAAAGGAAGTAAGCGTCGGGGATGCCCAAAGCCAGCACCCCAATTCTGGACTACTATAATGAGTTATAGCTCTCCATGGACAATAACAGATCAGCGTATTATATCCACGGGGATCATATCTGGCCTGGGACAATTCATTTTGCCTGTCCAGTCAGATGGTGGTCAATTTCTCATTAATAAAGAGCCCGTCGGTCTGCTGATGAACTTCCTCAAAGGAAACATTGTTCAAAGTGTCCAGGCTTTGGCAATGGTCTGTTTTGCCGCTTACAAAATGTAGGTCACCAATTTTAATTGGGCTTGAGTAAAATCGAGGGGCTTAAGGTGTAGTAATACATACCAAGGATCTCAGGGAAGAGGATGAGCAAACAAAGAATGAATGAGCTTCAGATCATTGGTCCAAAACCATGTGAGCATGGGACATGTCCACCACAAATGTAAAATGTCACCTGGCATTGGGCAGCCACCAAAGCACAGTCCATTATGGGAAAGTTGAAGGTGGGCTATGCGTGACGGGATTAGGTACCATCTGGTAACTGTTTTGAATGCAGACTCGATAGTATTCACATTAATAGAGTAAGAGACTATTGTGGCTCAGATTTGCAACCAATCTGCTCTATCTCTGGTGCACCGGAGGTTTGTCTCCTACTTGGATATGTAAGCGTTATTGGTGTGGTGGTTGGAAGTATTCAGTTAAAGGTAGAGAATAGAAATCAGTTTAGGGGAGAGAGGTGTATGGTGGCATATATGTTCAAATAATGATAACTGACTCGCAAGGTCTTTGTTAGGGAATATGGTGGGGAGCCAATGTCTTATTTGTAAGAATAAAAATAATTTGAAAGATGGGGCATGATATTTTTCCCTAATTTCTGCCCAAGTATAGATGGTACGGCCATTGAGAAAAGAATGGGCGCAAAGAAAGTTATGCAGGTTCCATCAATGGAAGGCCCTGGAGTAAACATTTGGTTATCAAGGAGGGATGAGAGAGGTAAATGTGGCGAAAGCAATTTGCTAAAGTATTTGGTGGAGTCCCAAATAGCAAGAGTATATTTCATAAGAGGGCTCATAGAAGTGGGTTGAAATTTAGGTGGGAGCCAAGGGAGTGAGCAAACAGCAAATGGTGAGCAACAGAAAGCCTCCAGATCTACTTACAGGGGAGCCTGACAGGAAGCATATAGAGAGGTCAATGGGGCAATTTGTACAGCTGCAAAGTATTTGCTGAAATTAGAGACCCCAAGACCACTCTGCCTTTAATGGGTAAACATTGTATGTCGGGAGACCCAAGGTTTTTTATTAGACCATATGAAATGAGATATTTGATTCTGAAAGGATTTCAACATGTATGATGGGATGGGGACTGTGATAGTGCGGAACAAGTATAGAAGTTTTGGCAGTGTGGTAATTTTGATAGCATTAATCTTCCCTATCCAAGAGAGGTGGTGGTGAGACCAGCTAGAGAGGAGGGCTTTTAGTTTACAGAAAAGTCAGATATAGTTGGCAGCATATAGAGCCTGGTAAGAACAGATGAGATTAATTCCTATGTAATTAAGGTGGGAGGAAGCCCATATAAATTTAAAATTTTGCTTCAAGGAGGTGACAAAGGAGTTAAAAGTATGTCCTCTGCAAATAGGCTCATTTTGTATGAATTAGGTCCCAAATCAATGCCTCAGATATCAGGGTTAGATCTGATGAGACACACCAGTGGCTCCAAAGCTGAAATGAACAGGCTTGAGAAAGCGGACAACCCTGGCAGATGCCTCTATGGATCTGCAGAGGTGTGAAGTGGTAGGAAAAATAACACACTGTAGCTGAAGGGTTAGTGTATAGTACTTTCAGTCAGGATAGAAAGTGATGTGAAAAGCCCCATTTGCTTAAAGCATAATATAAGTAGTCCCATGAAAGAGAATTAAAGGGCTTTTGGATGTCAAGACTAAGTATCATGCCATGGATGTATTTTTGATGCATCAGGTGGATTCGATGGATGACTTTACGGGTGTTATCCGATGATTGGCGAAGGGGGACGAAACCCACCTGGTCCTTGTGAATCAAAGTATATAAAAATGTATTGATTCTAGTTGCCAGGATCTTAGATAATATTTTAATATCCACGTTTAATAATGAAATGGGCTAGTAGTTGTGTGGATCTAGCGAATCTCTACTGGGTTTTGGAAGCATTACGATGTGTGCAGAGAGGGAGGAGAGATGGAGATGTACACAGGTGATTAACCGCCACAGGTTGGCTCTCCTGTGCAAATTGCCATAGCTGTACGGTGACACTTTAAGAGACTATAGCAGGCAGTGTGCACACCCACTGCACGTCTCTGGAGCCGATTTGCGTGGCCGGCGGGCGCGATGTCTGCCGGCCACCCACGATCGCTCCTCACAGAGCCAGAACGGGGATCTGTTGATGTAAACAAACAGATCCCCATTCTGATAGGGAAGTGGAGAGAGATCTGCTGGTCCCAGTGATCGGGAACAGCATTTTCTGTCCACCCCCAGTCACCACACTCCGCCCACAGTTAGAAACACCTCCCTAGGGAACACTTAACTCCTTGATCGCCCCCTAGTGTTAACCCCATCCCTGCCACTGACATTTATAAAGTAATCAGTGATTATTTTTAGCTCTGATCGCTGTATAAATGTCAGCGGTCCCAAAAAAGTGTCAAAAGTGTCCGATCTGTCCACCGCAATATCACAGTCCTGCTAAAAATCGGTGATCACCATTACTAGTAAAAAATAAATATTAAAAATGCTATAAATCTATTCCCTATTTTGTAGAAGCTATAACTTTTGTGCAAACCAATTAATATACGCTTATTGTGATTTTTTTTTAACAAAAATATGTAGAAGAATACATATCGGCCTAAACTGAGGAAGAAATTTGTTTTTTTTAAGGTTTTTTTTTGGATATTTATTATAGCTAAAAGTAAAAAAAATGTTTTTTTTTTTTTTCAAAATTGTCTCTCTTTTTTGTTTATATATCAGTGTTCATCAATGCTGCCTAACAGCGTCCATCAGTTCCACCTATCAGTGCTCTTCAATGCTGCCCATCAGTGCCCATCAGTGCCATCTATCAGCACTCATCAATGCTGCCTATCAGTGGTCATCAATGCTGCCTATCAGCACCCATCAGTGCCACCTATCAGTGCTTAATGCCCATCAGCGCTGCCTTTCAGTGCTCATCAATGCCGCATATCAGTGCTCATCAATGCTGCCTATGAGTTCTGCCTATCAGTGCTCATCAATTCCCATCATTGCCAACTATCAGTGCCCATCAGGGCCACCTATCAGTGCTCATCAATGCCATCTATCAATGCCAGCTATCAGTGCTCATCAATGCTGCCTGAGTTCTGCCTAAAAGTGCTCATCAATGCCCATCAGTGTCACCTACCAATGCTCATCAATGCCCATCAGTGCCTATCAATGCCACCTACCAGTGCTTATCAGTGCAGCCTATCAGTGCTCATCAATGCCGCCTGCCTTGTCAGCATGGCCCTGAGCTGAGAGTGTCTCTCTCATACAGCTCAGAGCCGGCATTGACAGTTCTCCCCCTCCATCCTCTCTCGCATAGGATGGGAGAGGAAACAGCTGATCTGCTCCCCCTTCTCCCCCCCTCTCCTGTGTGTGCTCACATTTCCCGTGGAGCACACACATGAGAGGGGAGGGAGGAGAAGGGGGAGCAGATCGGCTGTCTCCTCTGCCATCCCATGCGAGAGAGGATGGGAGAGGGAGAGAAAACTGTCAATGCTGGCTCTGAGCTGTACGAGAGAGACACTCTCAACTCAGAGCCATGTGACTAGCAACCCCGCTGGGAGCCCCTGCGAACAGTGGCGGAATGCCAGGGTCCAGTTGCAAGTGCGACTGTTGCGACCCTGATAGTTCCACCACTGATGTGAATGGATATACAGTATACAGTTGTTATTTATTTATATAGGTGTATGCATATTATAAATTCTTATTTGAAAAATTAATTTATCCATTCGTTCTAGTGTTAGTGAGAGCTGCTTTCGGATTACACATATTTACCAAGCTTTACAGTGCACTGTAAAGCAAAACTACAGCCAAAATCAGAATTAAAAAAATGAATAGCCCATTAAAAGTTAAAACAAAAAAACCTTTGCTGAAACGTTCATGTTCAATGCAGCAATTTCCCCTGCAGTATATTTTTTTCTGTGAGATGTTTTCAGTCTAATGGCCAGTGGTGATGAGCTGAACAAACAGGTTTTCAGTCTGGGGTAGAATACTGAAACTAAATCATGTTGACCTCAATGGGAACCTTAGAAATCATTAATTAGTATGGATGTCCATGGGAACCCACCACACAATAAAACAAGAAAAAAAACATGAGTTCCAACAAAATACATGCCAGTTCCCTATCTGACCATAAGTAGACCAGGAAAGTGTGAAGGATGAGTTTGAGGCCCCTCCTCTTAAATCATTCCAGGCCTCACATCCTCAATATGGGGTATGTGGCCCAAAAAATATCCCATGAAGTAAATCTATGTATAGAATCTCCTGGAAAGGGAACTGCCTCTCTGTGCCCACCACCAATCCCAATTGAATTGCAATAAGAAAAACCCCTATTAGTGGGACTTTAAAGGTAGTGGCACAAAGCACATGTATTGTATAAAATTAGAAATGTATTTGTACATATGGATAAATAAATAAAATCACATACACATATGTAGAGGAAGTTTATATGCATAAACATTACTACAAGTCTCTGGTGTCTGCTAAAATGTAAAGAATAACAAATACATATATAGCACAATCATGTCACTATATATATATATATATATATATATACACAGAGGTATATTACATTCTGCAGTCCTATGCAAAAGGAGAAAGAGCCAGACGCGTTTCAGGTTCAAGCCTTTCTTCAGGGGCTCTTTTTTTGCAGAAAGTATTAATTGAACTTGTCTAGCGGTATCTAAATATATTGTCTTATAGAGTCATGCGCAGTTAGTGCAAATTTGGTCAGTGTGTTGGCACAGCAGGTGGTATCGTGTAGCTGCCTCTCGTGGTGTGACGGAGGAATCCGGGTCAGGACGCACCCAGGGTCCATACTATATATGATTTCCGTCAAGAAGGGGGAGGAGGATTTGCCCCAATTCCCCTGAGGGGATTCATCCCAAAGAGGACCCCGAGCTGGCAGGGCTTAGTCTCCCCTGTTGGAGATATATATCTGTTTTGTCACCGTTTGCCTCGGGATACTGCAGGATCTGCGGCAGGTTCACCAATACAGGAGGTGCCTTGGCTGAGAGAATTCCCATCCACACACTCAGCTGCTTCCCCTGTGACTGCAAATCGGACATATTCAAGCGTTTCTGATACTTTAGTATTGTCATAGAATCAACGGAAAAGTGCCAAACGTGCGTATTAGCGCGACATCAGTGTTTGCAAATGCCCAATGTCGCACAACGAAACGCTTCAAAAACTCCCAAAAACGTGTCGCTCAGGTGTGAATGCAGCCTAAAAGACAGCTCCTTCATTTACAGGTGAATGTAAACAAAGGACGGGCTATACCCGGTGATGTCATTCACCAAATAAGAACATGAACATATTTAGTCAATGGCATTACGTGGGATCCCCCACCCTATTGTTTCATTGTTTACATTTAAGAGCACACATGAGCTGTCATTCTCAGCAGTCACAGGGATCAGATGTGTTGGTCGGGGTCACCGAGCATCATTCAGCGTGGTTGACGTGAATATGACTGACGACTAGAACCATGCTTAATGTAATACCATAAGTAAAATATGATCAGAAAGATATAGTTAGCCTTTAATGGTTAAAAAGCATTCATTTGCCTCTTTTATAATTGCCTGGAGTTCAGCTTTACTCTAAAAGGGTCTCCAAACTTTCTAAACAAAGGGCCAGTTTACTGTCCTTCAAACTTTACAGGAGGCCGCACTATGGCCAGTGGAAAGAGAAGAAAATGTCCTGGTGTCAGTGGGAGTAAACAATGCTCCATGATTGGTATTAGGGGGAGTAATAGTGCCCCATCGTTGGTGTCAATGGGACGATTAGTGCTCCATCACTGGTGTCAATGGGAGGAACAGTGTGCCATGATTGGTGTTAGAGAGAGAAGTAGTGCCCCATTGTTGGTGTCAGCAACAGTGGGGCCACAAGCAAGCAAAGGGCCACATCCATCCCCCGGGCCTCAGTTTGGAGACCACTGGTCTAAAGCATTTTTTATATTTGGATAGAGTAGGAAAGGAATAAAAACCGTATCAGGTTATTATATATAAATATGCCTAATACAGCCAAAATGTACCAATGGTGGGTATCAGCCGCAATTTGTACTAAGCACGATCCACAAGGGAAATGGGGAATGGTGAGGAGCATTGAGGCTTTGTGATACCCAAGAGATAAAAAGTTAAGTATAAGCACAAAACTAGCATAAAAAAACATATTTATTGAAAAAGCTAAAATATCTCCTTTACGTGTGAATCAGGGAAATGGCTAAACATTGAAAAGTGCATGACATGAAAAATGTACATAACAAATAAAGAATAATACAATACACTCAAAACAGGTATAAGGAATTGTGCGTTTTCCAAATGCTCCAGCGTGTTTAGACCAGAGTGGTCTTCCTCAGTGGATTGCCCTTAGGTAGCACATTAAAGGACTCTCTAAAGTAATCACATATAATAAATATACTACATATACAACTGCAAACATATTCAAAAGAGCATGTAGGGTCTGATGTTATACTCTATGTACTAGTAAGCTGAGCTCTTTGAACTACCAGGTTAAATATTGTCAATTCTGTGCTTTTAACATCAACTAATATTTTTCGGTTGATAATGTATTTCGGTCCATAGGCCTACTGTGTACTTCTTTAGCAACCCCACCTGTGGTCTACAACTACTACCTTTCTGGCTATATGTTTGTTGCTACATCTGCCTAACAAGGTATGGCTACTATTGAGATATATACTGTGAGATTATGCGAGGTGCAATAGTGGACGGGCGATATTTGTTGCCTTGCTTGCGTTCACTTGAAGTGGACTGGTGAGAGTCCGACCCGGGTTTTGCCAGCCACCCAAATGGCAGAGCTGGTTCCAGCCCGGAGTATTTGGTCCACCCAAATCCCTCTCCAGCTGCTTGAAATAACCAGGAAGAGATCTCAGTGGGGCTCACCCTGGGACTCAGTATGCCTACACTGAGAGAGCTAAACCTTGAGTTGTTGGTTGCTCTAAGGACTGAAAAAGAAAAAGGCTTGCGTTTGTTTGTTTGAAGGTCTCAGGGACAAGCCTGACATCGTATAGAGAGGTATCCTATTCTGTATTAGTTTAGCGCCAGAGGGCAAGGTTTTGTTTTTGCTATTTCTGTTTGTTTTATGATCTGCAACCTTTACCAAATAAAACTGGCAACCCGCCAGATTTTTAGAAAGTTTGCCTACAAGCTGCCTTCTTCCCAGGAAAGGAGATCCACAACAGCTAAAATCCCACAATACATATATTATCATCTCATCTTTTTCAATATTTTTTTCATTTTTAAACATATTGTTTGTCTATTGTTTGTTAGGCAAACCGTTCATATATTCTGGCTGTTATCCCTTATGCCTGGGACACATGGGCTGGTACGGTTTCCCCTTCTGTGTTGTTCTCTGCCTCTCTTCCTACCTTGGTGACCTCTGGCATCATTAACCTGCTGTATTTGCTGTATTTCATGAGTTATGTTAGTCAGTATACCTGTTTTGGGTGTATTGTATTATTCTTTATTTGTTGTACATTTTCCATGTCATGCACCTTTCAATGTTTAGCCATTTGTCCTGATTCACACGTAGAGGGGATATTTTAGCTTTATCAATAAATAACTGTTTTTTAGGCTAGTTTTGTATTTATACTTACCTTTTATCTCTTGGGTATCACAAAGCCCCGGTGCTTCTCACCATTCCCCAATTTCCTTGTGGATTGTGCTTTTTTAGGTTATATTCTGCTGTCTGTGTCCTACAGAGAACGTTTACCTCCATTCTATGTCCTGGAAATGCCTTGGGAAATAAGAGGAAATCTTCCCAAATGAACAAAATTCAAAATTTTAAGATTTTTCCTCAAGTTTTTCTCTTGTGACAACTCAAAATATTTAGATTTCCCCTCACTTTCTTACTTGGGGACAAAGGTCACCGGGGCAAATAGAGAAGTGAATTTTCCTAGTATTACAAACCTGATGGGGAGTCTAACCCTTCCCTTCTCTATGCAAAACTAAAAACAAATCTTGTGTTTACAGCAGTGGTTCTCAACTCCAGTCCTCAGGATCCACTAACAAGCCAGATTTTAAGTATTACCTTAGGGAGATGCAGACTAGAATAGTGCAATCACTGAGCAGCAAATGATATCACCTGTGATGTATTTCAGTTATCTTGCAAACCTGGCCTGTTAGTGGGTCCCAAGGACAGGAGTTGAGAACCACTGGTTTACATAAACTTTAAAGTAAAAGTTTTAATTTCCCAAAGATGTAAGCACAGTCACACCTTAATTATCTGTAACTTCAGGTGCCTATTGCTCTGTGGAGGGAAGAATCACACGACTGCCACAGAAAATAGAGAATATATGGGTTTCTGGAACAGAATTTTTGTTCACTTAACCAGTTAAGAACCGCCCCATAGACAAAATACGTCTGCAGGGCGGTTGCTTAACTGTGGGAGGACGTACATTGACGTCCTCCCAGAATCGCGCTTCCCGCGCGCCCCCTGGGGCGTGCACAGGGGAACATCCGTGAGCTGTGAGCGGCCTTTTACCATGTGTGAAGGCGCGATCACATGTAAACAAGCCGACACTTCCGCCAGCTTTTCTTTCTCCTCTCCGCACCGTTCAGTGCATTGCGAGAGGAGAGAGGAGGTGCTGCAGCTCTGTGGCCAATGTGTAATGCCCACAGCACTGCTAAGTTCCTACCGACCCACTCGTACCTGTTCGTACGTACCGACCTACCCACTCGTACTTACTTACCCACCTACCCACTCGTACCTACCTACCCACTCCTACCCTACCCACCCACTCATACCTAACCCACTCCTACCCACCCACCACCTAACTACCCCACTCCTACCGACCCACCAACACCTACCTACCACCCCCACGTATGACATTGAATCGTCACGACACCCGTAATGTGTAACCGGTGTCTCGACGTCGTGGAGGAGAGAGGAGAGCGTTACGT
>BLSH010057601.1:3929-32789 GCA_018402905.1 Glandirana rugosa
GGTGACGCAGATGCGAGTTGTAGTGGGCTTGTGACGAAGATACGAGGAGTTGTAGTGGGCTGAAGCAGTGTTCGGGTGATGTTGAGCGTAGACGCAGTGGTCGGGTGATGTTGAGGAGTGTAGACGCAGTGGTCGGGTGATGTTGAGGAGGGTAGACGCAGTGGTCGGGTGATCTTGAGGAGGGTAGACGCAGTGGTCGGGTGATGTTGAGGAGGGTAGACGCAGTGGTTGGGTGATGTTGAGGAGGGTAGACGCAGTGGTCGGGTGATGTTGAGGAGCAGAGACGCAGTGGTCGGGTAATATTGAGGAGTGTAGACGCAGTGGTCGGGTGATGTTGAGGAGCGTAGATGCAGTGGTTGGGTGACGTTGAGCGGGTAATATTGAGGAGTGTAGACGCAGTGGTCGGGTGATGTTGAGGAGGGTAGACGCAGTGGTCGGGTGATGTTGAGGAGGGTAGACGCAGTGGTCGGGTGATGTTGAGGAGTGTAGACGCAGTGGTCGGGTGATGTTGATTAGTGTAGACGCAGGGGTCGGGTGATGTTGAGGAGTTTAGACGCAGTGGTCGGGTGATGTTGAGGAGCGTAGACGCAGTGATCGGGTGATGTTGAGGAGCATAGATGCAGGGGTCGGGTGATGTTGAGGAGTTTAGACGCAGTGGTCGGGTGATGTTGAGGAGCGTAGACGCAGTGGTCGGGTGATGTTGAGGAGTGTAGACGCAGTGGTCGGGTAATATTGAGGAGTGTAGACGCAGTGGTCGAGTGATGTTGAGGAGTGTAGAAGCAGTGTTCGGGTGATGTTGAGGAGTGTAGACCCAGTGGTCAGGTGATGTTGAGGAGTGTAGACGCAGTGGTCGGGTGATGTTGAGGAGTGTAGACGCAGTGGTCGGGTGATGTTGAGGAGTGTAGACGCAGTGGTCGGGTGATGTTGAGGAGTGTAGACGCAGTAGTCGGTTGATGTTGAGGAGTGTAGACGCAGTGGTCGGGTGATGTTGAGGAGCGTAAACGCAGTGGTCGGGTAATGTTGAGGAGTGTAGACGCAGTGTTCGGGTGATGTTGAGGAGCAGAGACGCAGTGGTCGGGTGATGTTGAGGAGCAGAGACGCTGTGGTTGGGTGATGTTGAGGAGCAGAGACACAGTGGTCGGCTAATGTTGAGGAGCAGAGACACAGTGGTCGGGTGATGTTTAGGAGCGTAGATGCAGTGGTTGGGTGATGTTGAGGAGTGTAGACGCAGTGGTCGGGTGATGTTGAGGAGTGTAGACGCAGTGGTCAGGTGATGTTGAGGAGTGTAGACGCAGTGGTCGGGTGATGTTGATTAGTGTAGACGCAGGGGTCGGGTGATGTTCAGGAGTTTAGACGCAGTGATCGGGTGATGTTGAGGAGCGTAGATGCAGTGGTCGGGTGATGTTGAGGAGCGTAGACGCAGTGGTCGGGTGATGTTGAGGAGCGTAGACGCAGTGGTCGGGTGATGTTGAGGAGTGTAGACGCAGTGGCCGGGTAATATTGAGGAGTGTAGACGCAGTGGTCGGGTGATGTTGAGGAGTGTAGACGCAGTGGTCGGGTGATGTTGAGGAGTGTAGACGCAGTGGTCGGGTGATGTTGAGGAGCGTAGACGCAGTGGTCGGGTGATGTTGAGGAGTGTAGACGCAGTGGTCGGGTGATGTTGAGGAGCGTAAACGCAGTGGTCGGGTAATATTGAGGAGTGTAGACGCAGTGGTCGGGTGATGTTGAGGAGCGTAGACGCAGTGGTCGGCTGATGTTGAAGAGTGTAGACGCAGTGGTCGGGTGATGTTGAGGAGCATAGAAGCAGTGTTCGGGTGATGTTGAGCGTAGACGCAGTGGTCGGGTGATGTTGAGGAGTGTAGACGCAGTGGTCGGGTGATGTTGAGGAGGGTAGACGCAGTGGTCGGGTGATGTTGAGGAGGGTAGACGCAGTGGTCGGGTGATGTTGAGGAGGGTAGACGCAGTGGTCGGGTGATGTTGAGGAGCAGAGACGCAGTGGTCGGGTAATATTGAGGACTGTAGACGCAGTGGTCGGGTGATGTTGAGGAGCGTAGACGCAGTGGTCGGGTGATGTTGAGGAGTGTAGACGCAGTGGTCGGGTAATATTGAGGAGTGTAGACGCAGTGGTCGGGTGATGTTGAGGAGCATAGACGCAGTGGTCGGGTGATGTTGAGGAGTGTAGACGCAGTGGTCGGGTGATGTTGAGGAGTGTAGACGCAGTGGTCGGGTGATGTTGAGGAGTGTAGACGCAGTGGTCAGGTGATGTTGAGGAGGGTAGACGCAGTGGTCGGGTGATGTTGAGGAGTGTAGACGCAGTGGTCGGGTGATGTTGAGGAGTGTAGACGCAGTGGTCGGGTGATGTTGAGGAGTGTAGACGCAGTGGTCAGGGGATGTTGAGGAGCGTAGACGCAGTGGTCGGGTGATGTTGAGGAGTGTAGACGCAGTGTTCGGGTGATGTTGAGGAGTGTAGACGCAGTGTTCGGGTGATGTTGAGGAGCAGAGACGCAGTGGTCGGGTGATGTTGAGGAGTGTAGACGCAGTGGTCGGGTGATGTTGAGGAGTGTAGATGCAGTGGTCGGGTGATGTTGAGGAGCGTAGACGCAGTGGTCGGGTGATGTTGAGGAGCGTAGACGCAGTGGTCGGGTGATGTTGAGGAGGGTAGACGCAGTGGTCGGGTGATGTTGAGGAGCGTAGACGCAGTGGTCGGGTGATGTTGAGGAGTGTAGACGCAGTGGACGGGTGATGTTGAGGAGTGTAGATGCAGTGTTCGGGTGATGTTGAGGAGCAGAGACGCAGTGTTCGGGTGATGTTGAGGAGCGTAGACGCAGTGGTCGGGTGATGTTGAGGAGTGTAGACGCAGTGTTCGGGTGATGTTGAGGAGTGTAGACGCAGTGTTCGGGTGATGTTGAGGAGTGTAGACGCAGTGTTCGGGTGATGTTGAGGAGTGTAGACGCAGTGGTCGGGTGATGTTGAGGAGTGTAGACGCAGTGGTCGGGTGATGTTGAGGAGTGTAGACGCAGTGGTCGGGTGATGTTGAGGAGCGTAGACGCAGTGGTCGGGTGATGTTGAGGAGTGTAGACGCAGTGGTCGGGTGATGTTGAGGAGTGTAGACGCAGTGGTCGGGTGATGTTGAGGAGTGTAGACGCAGTGGTCGGGTGATGTTGAGGAGCAGAGACGCAGTGGTCGGGTGATGTTGAGGAGTGTAGACGCAGTGGTCGGGTGATGTTGAGGAGCAGAGACGCAGTGGACGGGTGATGTTGAGGAGGGTAGACGCAGTGGTCGGGTGATGTTGAGGAGCAGAGACGCAGTGGTCGGGTGATGTTGAGGAGTGTAGACGCAGTGGTCAGGTGATGTTGAGGAGTGTAGACACAGTGGTCGGGTGATGTTGAGGAGCGTAGACGCAGTGGTCGGGTGATGTTGAGGAGTGTAGACGCAGTGGTCGGGTGATGTTGAGGAGTGTAGATGCAGTGGTCGGGTGATGTTGAGGAGCAGAGACGCAGTGTTCGGGTGATGTTGAGGAGCAGAGACGCAGTGGTCGGGTGATGTTGAGGAGTGTAGACGCAGTGGTCTGGTGATGTTGAGGAGTGTAGACGCAGTGGTCGGGTGATGTTGAGGAGTGTAGACGCAGTGGACGGGTGATGTTGAGGAGTGTAGACGCAGTGTTCGTGTGATGTTGAGGAGCAGAGACGCAGTGGTCGGGTGATGTTGAGGAGCGTAGACGCAGTGGTCGGGTGATGTTGAGGAGTGTAGACGCAGTGGTCGGGTGATGTTGAGGAGCAGAGACGCAGTGGTCGGGTGATGTTGAGGAGCAGAGACGCAGTGGTCGGGTGATGTTGAGGAGTGTAGACGCAGTGGTCGGGTGATGTTGAGGAGCAGAGACGCAGTGGTCGGGTGATGTTGAGGAGTGTAGACGCAGTTGGCCAGCAGATGAAAGACACCTCATGCTGTTAGAGGAGCCCCTGCAATAAGACACAGTTTGGGGCTGTTTTTAGCGCTCCCGCGCGTTCACGTGCGCCGGAAATGGTGCCAAACGTCTCTATTTCAGCCCAGCAGAACCTGCAGCAAGTGCTGTCTGATCTACAGCGTATATTGTGTGTTTCCTGAGCGACCTGCATCTGATTCTCTGTTCCTGAGACCCGGCTTGCCTGACTTTGCTGATCTCTGCCTGCACCGACCCCTGGACTGCCTACGACCACTCTTCTGCTCTCCAGGAATGGCGGTTTCTGCTGGAAGGAGCAGTGCACCCAGTCCTTGTTTTTACTGATCTGGGGTCTCTTTTTCTCCCGCTTCCAGTTGCATATAACCTACAGGCCGGGGTAAAAAAATGTGAAGCCAGGTGCCCTGTCACGTATGTTCTTGGAACCAGGGACCTCTCCGCCACCCGATACCATACTCCCGGCACGCAGCTTTCTGTTGGTCCAAGAGGACCTCCTGTCTCAAATTAGGCAATCCGCTGCTGGGTCTTCCCCCTCACCGGATCCCAGAGTGACCCTTCAAGACGAGCTATGGTGGTTCGGTACGAAAATCTTCATCCCCAAGGAACTGCGCCTGGCCGTACTGGAATTATGCCATGACCATAAACTGGCAGGACATTTTGGTGGGCGTAAGACGGCAGATCTGCTCTCTAGATTGTTCTGGTGGCCATCAGAGGACAAGGATTTCAGGGAATATGTGAGAGCCTGCCCATCTGTATTCACAGCAAAGTCAACAGAAACCAAGGCCTGGGGACTCCTGAAATCACTTGCCATGGTTGCTTCTCTCCATGGACTTCATAGTGGAGCTGCCCCCCTCCGAGGGGTTTACAACCATCTTTGTAGCGGTCGACCGCCTTACAAAGATGGCACATTTTGTCCCTATGAAGGGCACGCCCTCGGCAGTCCAGACGGCAGAGACTTTTGTCCGCCTCCATGGTCTACCAACCCACATCGTATCCGATCGAGGGGTGCAGTTTACGTCCAGGGTATGGAAGGCACTGTGCTCAACCCTGGGAATAGAATTGGCCTTCTCTTCAGCTGACCATCTTCAAACCAACGGTCAGACGGAGAGAACAAACCAGACCCTGGAGCAGTATCTGCACTGTTACTCCTCGTTCACCCAGGATGATTGGGTCTCCTAGCTGCCGGTAGCCGAGTTCGCCTACAACAACTTGGTCCATTCTGCCACCAACCAGTCACCATTCTGGGCGAATCTCGGCTACCACCCCTCCTTCCTTCCCAACGTGGTACCTGAGAGTGCCGTACCAGCGGTGCAGAACATCACCGATTTCCTCGCAACAAACAACCGGCTCCTTCAGGAAACCGTCTCAGACGCAGGAGCTCAACAAACGGGCCTTTGATAGAGGGAGGCGGGGGGAACTGGTGACCAGGTCTGGCTTTGCACCAGGAACCTAAGGCTCTCGTGCCCATCACGGAAACTGGGACCTAAATTCATGGGCCCCTTTCCAGTCAAGAGGAAGCTCAATAATGTGGCTTACGAGCTGAATCTGCCCTCAACGCTTCGAGTACGCCCGGTGTTCCATGTCACCCTGCTCAAACCCATAACAAGGGATCTTGTGGATGGAGAGGATGGAGAGGAGGAGTACGAAGTCGAGGCCATCCTCGATTGCAGGAGAAGAGGGGGTTTGGTTCAGTACCTTGTCAAGTGGAAGGGGCACGGGCCGGAAGAAAGTTCCTGGGAACCTGAGGAACACATCCATGCAGAGGAACTTCTTTGGTCATTTTGGAGGACACGCCTGGATCTGAAGGCCCGGCTGGGCATCCGGAGGCTGCCCCTGGGGGGGGGGGGCAGGCAATGTTAGAGGAGCCCCTGCAATAAGACACAGTTTGGGGCTGTTTAGAGCGCTCCCGCGCGTTCACGTGCTCCGGAAACGGCGCCAAAAGGCTCTATTTCAGCCCAGCAGACCCTGCAGCAAGTGCTGTCTGATCTACAGCGTATATTGTGTGTTCCTGAGCGACCTGCATCTGATTCTCTGTTCCTGAGACCCGGCTTGCCTGACTTTGCTGATCTCTGCCTGCACCAACCCCTGGACTACCTACGACCACTCTTCTGCCTAGCCCACATGTACTTTGCCTGCCCGCCCATTGACGACCCTGCCTGTACGCGACCATCCATCTGCCTGCTCCTCTTGTACCGCTCTGCCAGCCTGTTCTACGACCCGGCCTGTACGACCATTCTACAAGTGCACGAGTGCAACAACGGACTCCTACCAGCACCAGTGACCCAGTCCGACCCTCGTGCCACCCTGCACTCCCGAGCCACTTGTCTACTCTACCAGGGGTTCCCGAGTCAAGGTGGTAAGGGAGGTTACCTACTGCATAAGTCAGACTCATCCACCAGGTGCGTGACACGTGCTTTCTTCCCTTCCAAATCAGAAGATGTCCAGTGGTACCATCAGCACAGAACTGGAGAAAACCAATGGGACCCAGGTACCCCCCATCTACTGTCCGGAGAAGTCTGGTGGAAACCAGTGGGATCCGGGTACCCCCATCTACTGTCCGGAGAAGTCTGGCAGAAACCAGTGGGATCCGGGTACCCCCATCTACTGTCCGGAGAAGTCTGGCAGAAACCAGTGGGATCCGGGTACCCCCATCTACTGTCCGGAGAAGTCTGGCCAGAAGTGGTCTTTATGGAAGAATTGCCGCCAAAAACCCTCTGATGTGGAAACAAGGCTGACACTGAACTAGGAAAACCCCAGAACTGGGTGGGGGGCAGAAAGATGGCAACAGGTGATCTGGACTGATGACTCACAATAAGAAATATGTGGCTGTAGCAGGAGGCAGTTTGTTGGGGGAAGGACTGGGAAGTGGTACAATAATGAGTGTCTGCAGGCAACTGTGAAGCATGGTGGAGGTTCCTTGCAAGATTGGGGCTGCATTTCTGCAAATGGAGTTGGAGGCGTGGTCAGGATGAATGGGAACCTCAATGCTGAGAATTCCAGGCAGATATTTCTCCATCATCCATGCCATCAGGGAGCCCTGAGCTCCCCATCATGGGGTCTGGGATGAAGGATTGCAGGCAGCCGACATTTACACAAGATCTGTGCTTAGTTCTCCAAGATGTACATAGAACAACCTACCCTCCATAGAACGACCTACCTGCCATAGAACAACCTACCCTCCATAGAACAACCTACCCTCCATAGAATGACCTACCCTACATAGAACGACCTACCTGCCATAGAACAACCTACCCTCCATAGAACGACCTACCTGCCATAGAACAACCTACCCTCCATAGAACAACCTACCCTCCATAGAATGACCTACCGTCCATAGAACAACCTACCCTCCATAGAATGACCTACCCTCCATAGAACAACCTACCCTCCATAGAACAACCTACCCTCCATAGAATGACCTACCCTCCATAGAACAACCTACCTGCAGAGTTCCTTCACCAACTTTGTGCAAGTCTACCTAGAAGAAGGCGGGGGGCACCCCAAATATTGATTGGATCTGGCAGAAGGCAAAGGGGGGGTCACCCCAAATATTGATTGGATTTGGTAGAAGAAGGCAAAGGGGGGGTCACCCCAAATATTGATTGGATTTGGCAGAAGGCAAAGGGGGGGTCACCCCAACTATTGATTGGATTTGGCAGAAGAAGGCAAGGGGGGGGTCACCCCAAATATTGTTTGGATTTGGTAGAAGAAGGCAAGGGGCACCCCAAATATTGATTGGATTTGGTAGAAGGCTGGGGGGCACCCCAAATATTGATTGGATTTCTCTTCATTGATAACAATAAACTATGAACTCTTCAATGTCTGGAAGCGTTCTTCATTCACACCCGCCTAAGACTTTTGCACAGCAGTGAGGGTGACGTGGTGGGGGGGTGGGGGGGGTAGGGTTCAGCTCTTGGCTTGGATTCCTCATGTGAATTCGGCTGAATCCAGAAACTCCAATCATCAAAATTTACACAAATTAAGCAAATTCCTTCCCCATGTAAAACAATTCATTAGTTACCAAACCAACCAACCATCTCACCCTGTGCCCAACGCTCTGCAGACCATCTCACCCTGTGCAACGCTCTGCAGACCATCTCACCCCGTGCAACGCTCTGCAGATCATCTCACCCTGTGCAACGTTCTGCAGACCATCTCACCCTGTGCCCAACGCTCTGCAGACCATCTCACCCTGTGCAACGCTCTGCAGACCATCTCACCCCGTGCAACGCTCTGCAGACCATCTCACGCGTGCAACGCTCTGCAGATCATCTCACCCTGTGCGACGCTCTGCAGATAATCTCACCCTGTGCAACCCTCTGCAGATCATCTCACCCTGTGCAACCCTCTGCAGACCATCTCACCCCGTGCAGCGCTCTGCAGACCATCTCACCCCGTGCAACGCTCTGCAGACCATCTCACCCTGTGCAATGCTCTGCAGACCATCTCACCCTGTGCAACGCTCTGCAGACCATCTCACCCTGTGCAATGCTCTGCAGACCATCTCACCCTGTGCAATGCTCTGCAGACCATTTCACCCTGTGCAACGCTCTGCAGATCATCTCACCCCGTGCAACGCTCTGCAGACCATCTCACCCTGTGCAATGCTCTGCAGATCATCTCACCCTGTGCAACGCTCTGCAGACCATCTCACCCCGTGCAACGCTCTGCAGACCATCTCACCCTGTGCAATGCTCTGCAGATCATCTCACCCTGTGCAACGCTCTGCAGATCATCTCACCCTGTGCAACGCTCTGCAGATCATCTCACCCTGTGCAACGCTCTGCAGACCATCTCACCCTGTTCACCCAGGTACCCCCATCTACTGTCTGGAGAAGTCCCATGGAACGCTCTCTGTGACCTCCCTGCACCAATGTCAGCTACTTTCAGAAGTAGAAATGCGGCGCTGAAAATTAAAACAAAAAGTCCCAATAATAAAGGCATGAACATCAGGAATCTTCAAGGAAAATTCTCTAAGTTTCCTGCTCACCAGATCACCCACTCACCAGATCACCCCATCTCCAGATCACCCGCTCACCAGATCACCCGCTCACCAGATCACCCCCTCTCCAGATCACCCGCTCACCAGATCACCCGCTCTCCAGATCACCCACTCACCAGATCACCCACTCTCCAGATCACCCATTCACCAGATCACCCCCTCTCCAGATCACCCGCTCACCAGATCACCCGTTCACCAGATCACCCGTTCACCAGATCACCCACTCACCAGATCACCCCCTCTCCAGATCACCCGCTCACCAGATCACCCCCTCTCCAGATCACCCACTCACCAGATCACCCCCTCTCCAGATCACCCGCTCTCCAGATCACCCGCTCACCAGATCACCCACTCTCCAGATCATCCATTCACCAGATCACCCGCTCACCAGATCACCCCCTCTCCAGATCACCCGCTCACCAGATCACCCCCTCTCCAGATCACCCGCACACCAGATTACCCGCTCACCAGATCATCCGCACACCAGATTACCCATTCACCAGATCACCCACTCACCAGCTCACCCGCTCTCCAGATCACCCGCTCACCAGATCACCCACTCTCCAGATCACCCGCTCACCAGATCACCCACTCACCAGATCACCCATTCACCAGATCACCCGCTCTCCAGATCACCCGCTCACCAGATCACCCACTGACCAGATCACCCGTTCACCAGATCACCCGCTCACCAGATCACCCGCTCACCAGATCACCCACTCACCAGATCACCCGTTCACCAGATCACCCGCTCACCAGATCACCCGCTCACCAGATCACCCCCGCTCACCAGCTCTCCAGATCACCCGCTCACCAGATCACCCACTCACCAGATCACCCGTTCACCAGATCACCCGCTCTCCAGATCACCCGCTCACCCACTCACCAGATCACCCGTTCACCAGATCACCCGCTCACCAGATCACCCGCTCACCAGATCACAATGCTGTCTGAATTAAGAGAACAGCCAAGGCGCTTGGTTCAATCCACTATGATGCACAGGGTCAACATAGTGCTGTCTATGCAATGTTTGGAGAGAGTTGCATATCCACAAGTCACCCAGTGAAGGTGAAACAACCGTGACCTTTAGTAATATATATACACCACCACCGCCACCAACACCACCACCACCGCCACCACCACCAACATCACCACCACCAACACCACCGCCGCCACCACCACCACCACCACCAACAGCACCACCACCACCACCAACAGCGCCACCAGCACCACCACCACCACCAACACCACCGCCACCATCGCCACTACCACCGTCACCGCCACCACTACCACCGCCCCGCCACCACCACCACCACCCCTGCCGCCACCACCACCGTCACTGACACCGCCACCACCACCAACACCACCACCACTGCCACCAACAGCACCACCGCCACCACCACCGCCACCACTACCACCACCACCGCCACCACTACCACCAACAGCACCACCACCAACACCACCGCTGCCACCACCACCAACACCAGCAGGTGATCTGGTGAGCGGGTGATCTGGTGAGTGGGTGATCTGGTGATTGGGTTATCTGGTGAGCGAGTGATCTGGTGAGCAGGTGATCTGGTGAGTGGGTGATCTGGTGAGCGGGTGATCTGGTGAGCAGGTGAGTGGGTGATCTGGTGAGCCGGTGATCTGGTGAGCCGGTGATCTGGTGAATGGGTGATCTGGTGAGTGGATTATCTGGTGAGCGGGTGATCTGGTGAGCGGGTGATCTGGTGAGCGGGTGAGCAGGTGATCTGGTAAGCGGGTGATCTGGTGAGCAGGCGAGTGATCTGGTGAGCAGGCGAATTGGTGAGTGGGTTATCTGGTGAGCGGGTGATCTGGTGAGCGGGTGATCCGGTGAGCAGGCAACTTACTCACAGAATTTTCCTTAAAGATTCCTGATGTTCATCCCTTTATTATTGGGACTTTTTGTTTTAATTTTCAGTGCCGCTGTTCATTCACTTAATGATCGGATTAGCACTGATTTTCACTTTTTTACTTTCAGAAGTAAATACTCCACCATCAATGAGAAATACACTCCACCCAATACTGTATACACTCCACCCCATATATACTCCACCCCATATATACTCCACCCTATACACTCCACCCCATATACACTCCACCTCATATATACTCCACCCCATATATACTCCACCCTATACACTCCACCCTATACTGTATACACTCCACCTCATATATACTCCACCCCATATATACTCCACCCTATACACTCCACCCCATATATACTCCACCCTATACACTCCACCCTATACTGTATATACTCCACCCCATATATACTCCACCAAATACTGTATACACTCCACCCTAAACTGTATATACTCCACCCCATATATACTCCACCAAATACTGTATACACTCCACCCTAAACTGTATATACTCCACCCCATATATACTCCACCAAATACTGTATATACTCCACCCTATACTGTATACACTCCACCCTATACTGTATATACTCCACCCTATACTGTATGCACTCCACCCAATACTTTATACACTCCACCCTATACTGTATATACTCCACCCTATACTGTATATACTCCACCCCATATATACTCCACCAAATACTGTATACACTCCACCCTAAACTGTATATACTCCACCCCATATATACTCCACCAAATACTGTATACACTCCACCCTATACTGTATACACTCCACCCCATATATACTCCACCAAATACTGTATACACTCCACCCTAAACTGTATATACTCCACCCCATATATACTCCACCAAATACTGTATATACTCCACCCTATACTGTATACACTCCACCCTATACTGTATATACTCCACCCTATACTGTATACACTCCACCCCATATATACTCCACCAAATACTGTATACACTCCACCCTAAACTGTATATACTCCACCCCATATACACTCCACCCCATATATACTCCACCCTATACTGTATGCACTCCACCCAATACTTTATACACTCCACCCTATACTGTATATACTCCACCCCATATATACTCCACCAAATACTGTATACACTCCACCCTAAACTGTATATACTCCACCAAATACTGTATACACTCCACCCTATACTGTATACACTCCACCCCATATATACTCCACCAAATACTGTATACACTCCACCCTAAACTGTATATACTCCACCCCATATATACTCCACCAAATACTGTATATACTCCACCCTATACTGTATACACTCCACCCTATACTGTATATACTCCACCCTATACTGTATACACTCCACCCCATATATACTCCACCAAATACTGTATACACTCCACCCTAAACTGTATATACTCCACCCCATATACACTCCACCCCATATATACTCCACCCTATACTGTATGCACTCCACCCAATACTTTATACACTCCACCCTATACTGTATATACTCCACCCCATATATACTCCACCAAATACTGTATACACTCCACCCTAAACTGTATATACTCCACCAAATACTGTATACACTCCACCCTATACTGTATACACTCCACCCCATATATACTCCACCAAATACTGTATACACTCCACCCTAAACTGTATATACTCCACCCCATATATACTCCACCAAATACTGTATACACTCCACCCTATACTGTATATACTCCACCCCATATATACTCCACCCTATACTGTATACACTCCACCCTATTCTGTATATACTCCACCCCATATATACTCCACCCTATACTGTATATACTCAACCCCATATATACTCCACCAAATACTGTATATACTCCACCCTATACTGTATACACTCCACCCTATACTGTATATACTCCACCCCATATATACTCCACCAAATACTGTATACACTCCACCCTAAACTGTATATACTCAACCCCATATATACTCCACCCAATACTGTATACACTCCACCCTATACTGTATATACTCAACCCCATATATACTCCACCCTATACACTCCACCCAATACTGTATATACTCCACCTCATATACACTCCGCCCTAAACTGTATATACTCCACCCAATACTGTATATACTCCACCCTATACTGTATATACTCCACCCCATATATACTCCACCCTATACTGTATATACGCCACCCCATATATACTCCACCCAATACTGTATACACTCCACCCTATACTGTATATACTCCACCCAATACTGTATATACTCCACCCTATACTGTATACACTCCACCCAATACTGTATATACTCCACCCAATACTGTATACACTCCACCCCATATATACTCCACCCAATACTGTATATACTCCACCCTATACTGTATATACTCAACCCCATATATACTCCACCCAATACTGTATACACTCCACCCTATACTGTATATACTCCACCCCATATATACTCCACCCAATACTGTATACACTCCACCCTATACTGTATATACTCCACCCCATATATACTCCACCCTATTCTGTATACACTCCACCCCATATATACTCCACCCTATACTGTATATACTCAACCCCATATATACTCCACCCTATACTGTATACACTCAACCCCATATATACTCCACCAAATACTGTATACACTCCACCCTATACTGTATATACTCCACCCAATACTGTATATACTCCACCCCATATATACTCCACCCAATACTGTATACACTCCACCCTATACTGTATATACTCCACCCTATACACTCCACCCTATACTGTATATATTCCACCCCATATATACTCCACCCTATACTGTATACACTCCACCCAATACTGTATATACTCCACCCCATATATACTCCACCCTATACTGTATACACTCCACCCTATACTGTATATACTCCACCCCATATATACTCCACCCTATACTGTATACACTCCACCCTATACTGTATATACTCCACCCCATACTGTATACACTCCACCCTATACTGTATATACGCCACCCCATATATACTCCACCCTATACTGTATACACTCCACCCAATACTGTATATACTCCACCCCATATATACTCCACCCTATACTGTATACACTCCACCCTATACTGTATATACTCCACCTCATATATACTCCACCCTATACTGTATATACTCCACCCTATACTGTATACACTCCACCCAATACTGTATATACTCCACCCCATATATACTCCACCCTATACTGTATACACTCCACCCTATACTGTATATACTCCACCTCATATATACTCCACCCTATACTGTATATACTCCACCCCATATATACTCCACCCTATACTGTATACACTCCACCCTATTCTGTATACACTCCACCCCATATATACTCCACCCTATACTGTATATACGCCACCCCATATATACTCCACCCTATACTGTATACACTCCACCCAATACTGTATATACTCCACCCTATACTGTATACACTCCACCCAATACTGTATATACTCCACCCAATACTGTATACACTCCACCCCATATATACTCCACCCTATACTGTATATACTCCACCATTATTGAAGAACAATGGCGCTCTGTCCAGCTCTCCTCGATGTACAATACACACAACGGACTCCTTCTCAGTCAGTTTGTCCTTCCACTAGACCACTGGTCTCCAAACTGTGGCCCTAGGGCCAGATTTGGCCCTTTGTTTACCCTTATCTGGCCCTTGATGCATTATTCTTGCCACTGACACCAGAAATCGGGCTTTGTTTATTCCCATAGGGCACAGTCCGGCCCCCCTAAAGTCTGGAGGACAGTAAATGGACCCTTTCTTTAGAAAGTTTGGAGACCCCAGGTCTAGGCATTCCATTGTCTTGTAGTTCAAGATATTCTGCTCATAGGATGAGCCCCCGGTGAGAGAAACGTTGACAACCTCATACATAAGAGGGCATCTCTGCCTATATTGTAATATATGGATTCCTCTCCCATGTCAGAGTGGGCAAAGCTCCGCGTCACCCATATGGATGGAAACCAAAGACTGAACAAGAAAAGTCACCAAACCTCGGGGGAGGTGAATGCAGCCTCACTAAGCAGTAGAGCAGAATGCGCAGTCACTCACCCACAGGCCGACTCCTATAACGATGACAAAATAGATGACAATCACCCCAATGTCTGCAGGGTTACTGATGGTAGCCGAGTTCTCGGTGTGAGAGAGGGACTGGCTGGTGGGTGGAATGGTGGTCATTGTGCGTCTCTTCCTCTCGTCGCTCTTCTCTGCCTCTCACATTATGTTGCCTCTTCTCTGCTTCTAATATCTGCGGCTTCTGCTTAACAGGCCGTGACCATTAACTTATTTCTTGTGTCAGAACAGAGCAGGCCTGGCTTCTCATCAGCCAATTCCCCATTGATCATCATATTCTCAGGTTCGGGGGAATTCTTGCTGACCACCAACATCTCTGCAAGCTGACCGTGGCATCCACAACCACCATGACACGACTAAAGCTGACCACACACCATTCAATCTTCTGTAAGATGGCCACACGCTATGATCTGATTGGTACAATCTTCCCTATGTAGTGTGAGGACCTACCTAACTGGATATAAGTGAATGGATTGTTTCGGTAGGCCTATTCACTTGTACCCCTATCTAAATTCTGTGTGTTGATGGTGGGCTGTAACCAGCCTGAGCAATTTTTCCAAACTGCAGATCTTCCCTAAGCTCAGGGGGTGGATTGCTTCTGCCTGTTATGATGAAGGAGGTTCCAGTACTTAGATGGGGGCGGACAATCCCTGCATTATGAATATGTATCTGACCCAACCAATCCCTGAGCTCCTTGTTTAGAGGTCTAGTTTGAGAGTTGATAAATATTTAGGACACCTTTCCAGAGTTTTCTCTTCCCACCTGGGCAGAGTGCCTCTCTACTTGGGCCTCGTCTCAGCCATTTGCTGAGGGTCAAAGGACTTCAGCTATCTGCTGGAGGTAGGTGGGTTGATAAAAGATCTTCCTGCCACAGTGTGTCAAGGAGGAGCAGGGTAGTCTTCCAGCTGAGGAGAGTCTTGGAAGAAAGGGGTAGGTGGGCCGATAAAGGATCTTTCTGCTGAGGAGAGTCTTGGGGGAAAGGGGTAGGTGGGCCGATAAAGGATCTACCTGCTGAGGAGAGTCTTGGAGGAAAGGGGTAGGTGGGCCAATAGAGGATCTTTCTACTCAGGAGGGTCATGGAGGAGCGGGGTCAGTGGGATTGATAGAGGATCTTCCTGCCGAGTGTCTCAGAGGAGCAGGGATAGGTGGGCCAATAGGGGATCTTCCTGCTGAAGAGTGTCTCGGAGGTGCGGGATAGGTGGGCCAGTAGAGGATCTTCCTGCTGAAGAGTGTCTCGGAGGTGCGGGGATAGGTGGGCCATCAGAGGATCTTCCTGCTGGAGAGTGTCTCGAAGGTGCGGGATAGGTGGGCCATCAGAGGATCTTCCTGCTGGAGAGTGTCTCGAAGGTGCGGGGTAGGTGGGCCAATAGGGGATCTTCCTGCTGGAGAGTGTCTCGGAGGTGCGGGATAGGTGGGCCAGTAGAGGATCTTCCTGCTGGAGAGAGTCTCGGAGGTGCGGGGTAGGTGGGCCATCAGAGGATCTTCCTGCTGGAGAGTGTCTCGAAGGTGCGGGATAGGTGGGCCATCAGAGGATCTTCCTGCTGGAGAGTGTCTCGGAGGTGCGGGGTAGGTGGGCCATCAGAGGATCTTCCTGCTGGAGAGTGTCTCGAAGGTGCGGGGTAGGTGGGCCATCAGAGGATCTTCCTGCTGGAGAGTGTCTCGAAGGTGCGGGGTAGGTGGGCCATCAGTGGATCTTCCTGTTGAGGAGAGTCTTGGAGAAGCGTGGTAGGTGGACTGATTGAGGATGGAGAAGTGGGCTAATATAGTATCTTCCTCCAGAGGAGAGTCATGATTAGAGATCCACTGCCACTTCAGAAAGACTGACTGCTCATAGGAAGGTCATAGATCTGCTGGAACACTCTCACAGGGTCAGCAATTAACAAGAGGCTGATCTTAAAGGGCCTTCCATGGCTACTTCAGAGTATCTGTCCTTCACCCAAACCCTTCCTCCTCTTGCGGAGTTTAGCACTAAATTGTAACAAGATTAAAGTGACTGGTGCCCCACCATACGCCAAGCACCAGACCCTGGGACTGAGATGTTAGCCCACAGAGACCCCTGTGGAACCTCTTCCGCCATCCAGGGGTAATGGGGTATTACAATCACTTTACAGATATGCTGTGAGTCTTGTTGGAAGGTCCTCCTGTGAACATTATGAGAGAGGAACACATTTGGTGCCCCCTACTGTTGAGATAGAATGACAGCTCCACCCACACCTTACCCATGAGGAGGACATGTGAATGAGGAGTGGCACAGCATCCTATCAATATCATTCTATCAAATAATAAAGATGTTTATTGGCCAAAAATGTTTATTTTACACAAAATTGATCTTATAAAAAAACATTGAAATCAAATATACAGCTTCCTCTGGAGGACCAAAATGTGGAAAGACAACACGGACGATCCTCTCATACTACATGGATCGAATTCTCTCATACAGCATGGACCATATTCTGAGCAACACACACACACACAACACAATATGGACCAGACTCCAAATCCCACACACACACACAACACAATATGGACCAGACTCCAAATCCCACACACACACACAACACAATATGGACCAGACTCCAAATCCCACACACACACAACACAATATGGACCAGACTCCAAATCCCACACACACACAACACGGACCCTCTCATACTACATGGACTGGACATGCGGAATTCAGACACTCTGGGATGTCAGTTGGTGGAGGAGTCTTCTGCAGTGATGGGACAGAGAAGCTCTCCTGGGCGACGGCCTCCTCTGTTCACAAGTCATGGATGCGGACAGCTTCTCCTCAGCATTGAGAGCCACCAAATGCTGGAAAGGAAACAGAAAAATTCAGCCACATGTGAGAGGACAGAATAACACAAGGGGTGATAAGGGACAGTCGCCCCGGCGTAGGTCGGAGGAGGACGATAGTCGTCCGGGCCTACTTCGGAGGAGGAGGAGGGGACAGTCACCTGGGCCTACGTCAGAGGAGGGGGGGGGGGCAGTCGCCCGAGCTTACGTCGAAGGAGGATGAGGAGGGAGGAACGACAGTCGCCTAGGCCTATGTTGGAGGAGAGTCACCCGGGCCTACCTCGGAGGAAGGGGGGGGGACAGTTGCCTGGGCCTATGTTGGAGGAGGAAAGTCACCCGGGCCTACGTCGAAGGAGGGGGGAGGGAGGGACAGTCACCTGGGCCTATGTTGGAGGAGAAGGAGAGTCGCCCAGGCCTACGTCGGAGGAGGAGGGGGGGGGTGACAGTCACCCAGGCCCTTGTTGGAGGAGGACAGTCGCCCGGGTCTACATCAGAGAAGAACAGTTACCTGGCGTACATCTGAGATGCCACTGAGGCTCCGTAGAGCGATAAGGGAGGCCAGACGGACAGGTTCCTCCTGGTCTGTACAAGCCGAGTGGAGGAGCAGTTGTGGCACCTTGCGGCTGAGCAGATGGGGACTTCCTCTTTTGGTGGATGAGGTGCCGAGGTTCCCCAGGGCATTGGCTGCATGAACTCGTGTTTTGGCCTGAGGATCTTTCAATAATGAGAGGAATTTTGTGGTAGCAGCCGGTAGCCAGGAGTCTTCCGCACAGGACTTGTGGAAAGCGCAGTTTCCCACAGCAAAGGCTGCAGATCTTCTCACTCTGGTGTCTCTGTCAGAAAGACAGTCTAGCAGTTTTTCCAGTAGAGTTGCTGAAACAGATTCACCATGACGTGCCAGATTACCAAGCAGTGTACAGGCTGCTGTCTTCATCTCTGTCTGCGGAGTCGGGAGAAGACGGCACAGAAGCGGGTCCCAGTCCTCTAACATGGCCTGCACCAGGGGGAGGTTGGCCGGGGAGGCTCGGATCAAATGACTCAAGAGGGTCAGAAGCTGAATGACGACATTGTCCACTCCAGAGTGCAAGGCACGCCCTAACCAGGAGGTGGCTTCATTGGAAGACATGACATGGAGGGCGAATTCCGAGAGAAAAGTCTTCTCCATCAGCACCAACCGGCAAATCAGACACAACGGCATCTCCACCGAGTCTGCAGGGAGTCTGGTGCATGCCTGCAAAGTACAAACAGATATGTGAGATCACCATCACCGGCATATGTTCAAACCATCCCCAACAAATCGACCTTGTCAGCCGGCACCATATTCCCAACAATCGGCCTTGTCAGCCGCCACCATATTCCCAACAATCGGCCTTGTCAGCCAGAACCATATTCCCAACAATCGGCCTTGTCAGCCGGCACCATATTCCCAACAATTGACCTTGTCAGCCGGCACCATATTCCCAACAATCGGCCTTGTCAGCCGGCACCATATTCCCAACAATCGGCCTTGCAAGCTGGCACCATATTCCCAACAATTGACCTTGTCAGCCGGCACCATATTCCCAACTATCGGCCTTGTCAGCCGGCACCATATTCCCAACTATCGCCCTTGTCAGCCGGCACCATATTCCCAACTATCGCCCTTGTCAGCCGGCACCATATTCCCAACTATCGCCCTTGTCAGCCGGCACCATATTCCCAACAATCGGCCTTGTCAGCTGGCACCATATTCCCAACTATCGCCCTTGTCAGCCGGCACCATATTCCCAACTATCGCCCTTGTCAGCCAGCACCATATTCCCAACAATCGGCCTTGTCAGCCGGCACCATATTCCCAACAATCGGCCTTGCAAGCTGGCACCATATTCCCAGGCCAGATGCTTGATACAGGGAAGGGTCACTAGAAGGGTACCAGCAATGGACCATGCACAGAAATGAATACATTCATGCGATGAGCACTTACCTTATTAAACTACAACCTTCCCCAATTATCATCTGGAGATGGGGGGGGGGTATAGACCAGCCGGAGATGGGGGGAGGGTATAGACCAGCCATTCTCAAATAGGGTTGCTCCAGAGGTTGCTAGGGGTTCCTTGAGTTGAGGCTGACTGACCTCCCAATTGATGGTGCATGTGTGGTTCCAGGGCCAACACCACATGGTAAAGCCAGCAGCATGGGAACAATTCCTCTTTTCAGATATCTGTGGGGCTCGCAATCTTTCTACTGACCACAAATGTATGGGGAATATTACAGTAAGTACTAAAATCTAATTTTCATAAAATCCTTTTCCTGGAGTCTTTTAAAGGGACACGTGAATTCTTAGACTGTCGGGTTATACCGCCCCCTACAGGAGAAATGGACACAAAAAAAAAAAACTGCCATCAGAATAATCCAACCCACAACCATCATGCCTTCCTTTTGTAGCAGTAGTGTCAAAGAAGTATTCAGAGCCTTCAATAAACAGACAGGAGGGACCGGTGTCCCTCAATGGACTCCAATGGACCCTTAAGTACAAGAATTTTTATTGTCCATTGAAGGACACAGAAATTCATAGACTGTCGGGGCACCCAAAGGCGGTCCAACTGAGGGGAGGCATAGAAACAAAGGCCAATATAGCCAACAGCAAACTAGTGACTGCCTGCAGCTCACACAGTCGCCTGAAGGTCCCTTAACCCTAAGGCCTGAATATCCACTTGGCAGAAATAGGGAAGTAGAGGAAATGAAAACTGAAGATGAGGGAGAAGCAGTGCATTCTGGGAAGTTTCCTGATGCTGAAAAGAGCCCTAACAGGAAAGGGTGGACCTCCATCCTTAACACTAAAAGGCTGGATGATGGTTCCCAGGAGTCACCTTATGACGGTGGAGAGGAACTGGTAAGAACCTCTTCAGGGTCCACCTGCAATATAAGAAGGAAGTGGTGTTGCTGAAGAAGCAGCTGAGTGATACTTTCACAGCCTGAACAACATCCATACAATGGGGGGAAATTTTACTTTTGGGGGACTGGAGGTGAACAGAAGGATGGGAGAAGAATGTTCTGATTGAGGCGAAAGGCAAAAACGACTTAATGCAAGGAGTAAGTGCTGGACCTCACTGTCCCTTTTTCTTCGTCCAGACCTCAATGTCACCTGTTCCCCCGTCCGGGCCTCAATGTCACCTGTTCCCCCGTCCGGGCCTCAATGTCACCTGTTCCCCCGTCCGGGCCTCAATGTCACCTGTTCCCCCGTCCGGGCCTCAATGTCACCTGTTCCCCTGTCCGGGCCTCAATGTCACCGTCTCCCCACACAAAGTCGAGAAAAAGTTCTTTGCAGGAAAAGGTCTCCTTTTCTGAGAGTTGCTTGGTAGAGTTGATGGCTATGAGGAAACCCCACCTCATGCTGCACATTAAAGAGACTGGGAGGTCTCCAATAACATCACACAATGGTCTTTGAAGTGCACAGACAGCCAGATTTAGATCCCATGGAGTCACAGGGAAACAAGCAGGGGGAGCCACATGGGAGACTCTGTAGAAGGAGTGGAAGACCAATGGTCTTTAAAACAAGATTGGCTGGGCAGAAACGTATTCTTTGAAAGTGCCGAGAGCCAAACGTTGGTTGGATCCATCTCTAGGAAGGAGAGGCTTTGCTCTATGGAGAAAGCGGGTGGAAGCCTTGAGACTCACACTAAGGGAAGTACGTCTTCCATGTCTGATGATAGACAGTATGAAAAGTAGCTGTTAGCATTGTAGGAGACACACAATCTGTGACTCCGACACTAAAAGCGAAGGTTTCAGCAGCGATCTGACAAAGCCCGCAGAGCATCCACTAAGAGTCTTACCAGGTCAGAGGGCCATGTTTGTCTTGAGTCAGTCCAGAGCAAGGATGACTGCAATGCCCTTGATCTCAATCCTGCAAAGAACAGACTGGATCTTTTAGGGGATGAAAAGTATAAATCAAGGTGAACTGATCCCAGAGTCACAGTTTGTTAAACCTGGAGACTGGGGGGTCCACATTCAGCATCTCTTACCTCTGACACACAACCTGGAGACCTCAGGGTGGAAGAACCTCTGGTCCAGGGACTTCCAACTGAGAGGTCTGCCCATCCATTGCCTAAGCCTAGGCCGAAACAAGCAAGAATGTTAAGCTTTACCCAGGACAGGATCCGTATGATTCTACTGGAGCTGTGACTGGATGGAGAGACTACCAGGAGCTGTGACTGGATGGAGAGACCTCCAGGAGCTGTGATTGGATGGAGAGCCTTCCAGGAGCTGTGACTGGATGGAGAGACCTCCAGGAGCTGTGACTGGATGGAGAGACTACCAGGAGCTGTGACTGGATGGAGAGACTTCCAGGAGCTGTGATTGGATGGAGAGACTTCCAGGAGCTGTGATTGGATGGAGAGACCTCCAGGAGCTGTGATTGGATGGAGACTTCCAGGAGCTGTGACTGGATGGAGAGACTTCCAGGAGCTGTGATTGGATGGAGAGACCTCCAGGAGCTGTGACTGGATGGAGACTTCCAGGAGCTGTGACTGGATGGAGACTTCCAGGAGCTGTGATTGGATGGAGACTTCCAGGAGCTGTGATTGGATGGAGAGACTTCCAGGAGCTGTGACTGGATGGAGAGACTTCTAGGAGCTGTGATTGGATGGAGAGATCTCCAGGAGCTGTGATTGGATGGAGAGACCTCCAGGAGCTGTGATTGGATGGAGAGACCTCCAGGAGCTGTGATTGGATGGAGAGACTTCCAGGAGCTGTGATTGGATGGAGAGCCTTCCAGGAGCTGTGATTGGATGGAGAGACCTCCAGGAGCTGTGATTGGATGGAGAGCCTTCCAGGAGCTGTGATTGGATGGAGGGACTTCTAGGAGCTGTGATTGGATGGAGAGACTTCCAGGAGCTGTGACTGGATGGAGAGCCTTCCAGGTGCTGTGAGTGGATGGAGAGCCTTCCAGGAGCTGTGATTGGATGGAGAGACTTCCAGGAGCTGTGACTGGAGAGACTTCTAGGAGCTGTGATTGGATGGAGAGACTTCCAGGAGCTGTGATTGGATGGAGAGACCTCCAGGAGCTGTGATTGGATGGAGGGACTTCCAGGAGCTGTGATTGGATGGAGAGACCTCCAGGAGCTGTGATTGGATGGAGAGACTTCTAGGAGCTGTGATTGGATGGAGAGACTTCCAGGAGCTGTGACTGGATGGAGAGAATTCTAGGAGCTGTGACTGGATGGAGAGCCTTCCAGGAGCTGTGATTGGATGGAGAGACTTCCAGGAGCTGTGACTGGAAGGAGACACTTCTAGGAGCTGTGATTGGATGGAGAGACTTCCAGGAGCTGTGATTGGATGGAGAGACCTCCAGGAGCTGTGACTGGATGGAGAGACTTCCAGGAGCTGTGATTGGATGGAGAGATTTCCAGGAGCTGTGACTGGACGGAGAGACTTCCAGGAGCTGTGACTGGATGGAGAGACCTCCAGGAGCTGTGATTGGAAGGAGAGACCTCCAGGAGCTGTGACTGGATGGAGAGACTTCCAGGAGCTGTGATTGGATGGAGAGACCTCCAGGAGCTGTGATTGGATGGAGAGACTTCCAGGAGCTGTGATTGGATGGAGAGCCTTCCAGTAGCTGTGATTGGATGGAGAGACTTCCAGGAGCTGTGATTGGATGGAGAGACTTCCAGGAGCTGTGATTGGATGGAGAGACCTCCAGGAGCTGTGACTGGATGGAGAGACTTCCAGGAGCTGTGACTGGATGGAGAGACTTCCAGGAGCTGTGATTGGATGGAGAGACTTCCAGGAGCTGTGATTGGATGGAGAGCCTTCCAGTAGCTGTGATTGGATGGAGAGACTTCCAGGAGCTGTGATTGGATGGAGAGACCTCCAGGAGCTGTGACTGGATGGAGAGACCTCCAGGAGCTGTGATTGGATGGAGAGCCTTCCAGTAGCTGTGACTGGATGGAGAGACCTCCAGGAGCTGTGATTGGATGGAGAGACTTCCAGGAGCTGTGATTGGATGGAGAGACCTCCAGGAGCTGTGACTGGATGGAGAGACCTCCAGGAGCTGTGATTGGATGGAGAGCCTTCCAGTAGCTGTGACTGGAAGGAGAGACCTCCAGGAGCTGTGATTGGATGGAGAGCCTTCCAGTAGCTGTGACTGGATGGAGAGACTTCCAGGAGCTGTGATTGGATGGAGGGACTTCTAGGAGCTGTGATTGGATGGAGAGACCTCCAGGAGCTGTGATTGGATGGAGAGCCTTCCAGTAGCTGTGATTGGATGGAGAGACTTCCAGGAGCTGTGATTGGATGGAGAGACCTCCAGGAGCTGTGATTGGATGGAGAGACCTCCAGGAGCTGTGATTGGATGGAGAGACTTCATGAATGGAGATGATGGTTGTGGGTGGGGTTATCCTGAGGACCATTTTTTTGTTGCTCATTTCTCCTGTAGGGGGCAGTATAACCCGACAGTCAGAGAATTTGGGTCTCGCCCAATGGATTTATGATTTCAGGAACTAGAAGAGGCTTAGTAATAAATTTGGGGGTCACCTGTAGGAGGGAAGTGACGGAGTGCTGCTGTTGGAGGGACCCCTCTATCTCCCTCATGGTTTCAGGGGGGACATCCTGGGAAAGGGGGATGCAGAGTAACTGAGAGACGAGACATACGACCTCGGAGAGCGTCCCGGAGACATCCCATCCATTCACCTGACAGCTGTGGAGAGAGAGAGCCAGAATCAGATCTGATTGGTGATAATAAGGGGAGGAGTCAGATGATGAAGACCCGCCCTATTCTGACACTTTTTGTTTTCAAGGAAATTTCACCATTTTTTTGCTAAAAATTCCTTATAACCCCAAAACGTGATAAATTCTTTTTTAGCAGAGGCCCTAGAGAATAAAATGGCGGGGGTTGCAATTATTTATGTCACACTGTGATTGCACAGTGGATTTTCAAACACAATTTTTTGTAAAAAAACTAATTTTAATGCAAAAAAACCCACAAAATATAAAGGTTGACGTTACGCCGAGTAATTGGACACCTAACATGTCACCCTGTAACACTGCACACGCCCGTAAACTATGATGTGTAATCTCCATAGGGGACGCTTGAGGTCTGGTGATAGAATTATTGCTCTCGCTCTGACGATCGCGGCGACACCTCACATGTGCAGTGCGATCGCTGATTACATATCTGATCACTTCTACCACAAAACAAGTAAAAATCCCTCGTCATAGGAAGAAGGGGTCCCCTTTATGGAGACATTGGGGTCTATAAGACCCCACATCTCTCCTCTACCCACCCTGGTAGGAATAGGGGGTGACCGGTCCCCTTTATGGAGACATCGGGGTCTATAAGACCCCACATCTCTCCTCTACCCACCCTGGTAGGAATAGGGGGTGACCGGTCCCCTTTATGGAGACATCGGGGTCTATAAGACCCCACATCTCTCCTCTACCCACCCTGGTAGGAATAGGGGTGACGGGACCTCTTTATAGAGACATCGGGGTCTATAAGACCCCACATCTCTCCTCTACCCACCCTGGTAGGAAAAGGGGGTGACCGGTCCCCTTTATGGAGACATCGGGGTCTATAAGACCCCACATCTCTCCTCTACCCACCCTTGTAGGAATAAGGGGTGACCGGTCCCCTTTATGGAGACATCGGGGTCTATAAGACCCCACATCTCTCCTCTACCCACCCTGGTAGGAAAAGGGGGTGACCGGTCCCCTTTATGGAGACATCGGGGTCTATAAGACCCCACATCTCTCCTCTACCCACCCTTGTAGGAATAAGGGGTGACCGGTCCCCTTTATGGAGACATCGGGGTCTATAAGACCCCACATCTCTCCTCTACCCACCCTGGTAGGAAAAGGGGGTGACCGGTCCCCTTTATGGAGACATCGGGGTCTATAAGACCCCACATCTCTCCTCTACCCACCCTGGTAGGAATAAGGGGTGACGGGACCTCTTTATGGAGACATCACGGTCTATAAGACCCCACATCTCTCCTCTACCCACCCTGGTAGGAATAGGGGGTGACCAGTCCCCTTTATGGAGACATCGGGGTCTATAAGACCCCACATCTCTCCTCTACCCACCCTGGTAGGAATAGGGGGTGACCAGTCCCCTTTATGGAGACATCAGGGTCTATAAGACCCTACATCTCTCCTCTAGAGACCCCTATAGTCAGTCCGGGGTCTCTGATGGTAATGTACGGGGCCCCTCCCTATTGTCTGTCCGGGTTCTCTGATGGTAATGTACGGGGCCCCTCTCTATAGTCAGTCCGGGGTCTCTGATGGTAATGTACGGGGCCCCTCTCTATAGTCAGTCCGGGGGTCTCTGATGGTAATGTGCGGGGCCCCTCTCTATAGTCAGTCCGGGGTCTCTGGTGGTAATGTACGGGGCCCCTCCCTATTGTCTGTCCGGGGGTCTCTGATGGTAATGTACGGGGCCCCTCTCTATAGTCAGTCCGGGGGTCTCTGATGGTAATGTACGGGGCCCCTCTCTATAGTCAGTCCAGGGGTCTCTGATGGTAATGTACGGGGCCCCTCCCTATAGTCAGTCCGGGGTCTCTGATGGTAATGTATGGGGCCCCTCTCTATAGTCAGTCCAGGGGTCTCTGATGGTAATGTATGGGGCCCCTCTCTATAGTCAGTCCGGGGGTCTCTGATGGTAATGTACGGGGCCCCTCCCTATAGTCAGTCCGGGGGTCTCTGATGGTAATGTACGGGGCCCCTCCCTATAGTCAGTCCGGGGTCTCTGATGGTAATGTACGGGGCCCCTCCCTATAGTCAGTCCAGGGGTCTCTGATGGTAATGTACGGGGCCCCTCTCTATAGTCAGTCCGGGGGTCTCTGATGGTAATGTACGGGGCCCCTCCCTATAGTCAGTCCGGGGGTCTCTGATGGTAATGTACGGGGCCCCTCCCTATAGTCAGTCCGGGGGACTCTGATGGTAATGTACGGGGCCCCTCTCTATAGTCAGTCTGGGGGTCTCTGATGGTAATGTACGGGGCCCCTCTCTATAGTCAGTCTGGGGGTCTCTGATGGTAATGTACGGGGCCCCTCCCTATAGTCAGTCCAGGGGTCTCTGATGGTAATGTACGGGGCCCCTCTCTATAGTCATTCCGGGGGCCCCTAACAGTAATGTACGGGGCCCCTCAGCACACACAGAGGTGATCCGGAGGGGAGGAGACTTACGCTTCTGTCACATGACCCAGGAAGGCGGGGCTCAGCAGGCGATTCAGCACACCAATCACAGCACTTTGTGGCTTTCCCAGCAGGTGGAGGAAACTCTCTGGAGACTTCATGGAGATCATGAGGGCCACATGGAGGAAGGTGACCACGCCTGCAACATAAGAAGGCATTATGGGACCCCGAGAGACCCCGGCTCCTCCCACATTATTCTAATTGGAGGATCTCTGCTCCTCCCACATTATTCCAACTGGAGGATCTCTGCTCCCTGACTCCTCCCACATTATTCCAACTGGAGGATCTCTGCTCCCCGGCTCCTCCCACATTATTCCAACTGGAGGATCTCTGCTCCCAGGCTCCTCCCACATTATTCCAACTGGAGGATCTCTGCTCCCCGACTCCTCCCACATTATTCCAACTGGAGAATCTCTGCTCCCTGACTCCTCCCACATTATTCCAACTGGAGGATCTCTGCTCCCCGACTCCTCCCACATTATTCCAACTGGAGGATCTCTGCTCCGACTCCTCCCACATTATTCCAACTGGAGGATCTCTGCTCCCCGGCTCCTCCCACACTATCCCAACTGGAGGATCTCTGCTCCCAGGCTCCTCCCACATTATTCCAACTGGAGGATCTCTGCTCCCCGGCTCCTCCCACATTATTCCAACTGGAGGATCTCTGCTCCCTGGCTCCTCCCACATTATTCCAACTGGAGAATCTCTGCTCCCCGGCTCCTCCCACATTATTCCAACTGGAGGATCTCTGCTCCCTGACTCCTCCCACATTATTCCAACTGGAGGATCTCTGCTCCCTGGCTCCTCCCACATTATTCTAACTGGAGGATCTCTGCTCCATGGCTCCTCCCACATTATTCCAACTGGAGGATCTCTGCTCCCTGGCTCCTCCCACATTATTCCAACTGGAGGATCTCTGCTCCCCGGCTCCTCCCACATTATTCTGATTGGAGGATCTCTGCTCCATGGCTCCTCCCACATTATTCTGATTGGAGGATCTCCGCCCCTCCCACTATGACTCACCACGCACGGACAGCAGGCTCCAGTCGGGAGGTTTGCAGTCCCGCCCCCGCGGAGTGTCTCCTTCCAGCTGCGTTTTGGGGCTTCCAAATCCTAAGAGGAGGCCAACACTGCGCCACAGCAAGGGCCCCTCATCTGACAGCATGGCACTCAGCTCCTCGTCCTGCAAGGGGCCACAAACAGTTCACAATGCAAAATGCTACAGGGGCCACACACATTGCAAGGTACTACAGGGGCCACACACACTGCCAGGTACTACAGGGGCCACACACACTGCAAGGTACTACAGGGGGCCACACACACTGCAAGGTACTACAGGGGCCACACACACTGCAAGGTACTACAGGGGGCCACACACACTGCAAGGTACTACAGGGGCCACACACACTGCGAGGTACTACAGGGGCCACACACACTGCAAGGTACTACAGGGGCCACACACACTGCAAGGTGCTACAGGGGCCACACACACTGCAAGGTACTACAGGGGCCACACACACTGCAAGGTACTACAGGGGGCCACACACACTGCAAGGTACTACAGGGGGGCCACACACACTGCGAGGTACTACAGGGGGCCACACACACTGCCAGGTACTACAGGGGGGCCACACACACTGTCAGGTACTACAGGGGCCACACACACTGCCAGGTACTACAAGGGGGCCACACACACTGCCGGGTACTACAGGGGCCACACACACTGCAAGGTACTACAGGGGCCACACACACTGCAAGGTACTACAGGGGCCACACACACTGCCAGGTACTACAGGGGGGCCACACACACTGCCAGGTACTACAGGGGCCACACACATTGCAAGGTACTACAGGGGGCCACACACACTGCGAGGTACTACAGGGGGGCCACACACACTGCAAGGTACTACAGGGGGCCACACACACTGCGAGGTACTACAGGGGGCCACACA
>BLSH010057654.1:3549-14636 GCA_018402905.1 Glandirana rugosa
CCGAACCCGGACTTTTTTTGAAAAGTCCGGGTCCGGGTCCGGGTCCCGGACACCCCAAAGTTCGGTACGGACCCGAACTTTACAGTCCGGGTTCGCTCAACTCTATTTTTGGCCTGAATTGTGATTTATTCCCGCGAGGCCGGGTTCGCACTAGTCCGAGAATCGGACCGACATTAGGAGCGCAAGTCGCATTGTGTCACAAAAACAATGCTTCCCTATGAAAGCCGTCTTAACTGATCCGACACAAGTCGGACCGACTTTTACAAAGGTCCCTGCACTACTTTTGTCTGATTTTGATCCTACTTCAGCCCATTGAAAAGCATTGAAGTCAGATCTAAGTCAGATAATTGTCCTAACTGATCGACTTTGGCATGCGACTTGTACTCTGAGGATCTTGAAGGGGAACTCCACTCCACAAATTAAAAAAAAACGGCATGGGGTCCCCCCTCCAAGTGCATACCAGGCCCTTCGGTCGGGTATGGATTTTAAGGGGAACCCCAATGCTGAAAAATGGCATAGGATCCCCCCAAAATCCATACCAGACCTTTATCCGAGCAAACAGCCTGGCAGGCCAGGAAAACGGGTGGGGACAAGCGAGCGCCCCCCCTCCTGGACCATACCAGTCCGCATGCCCTCAATATGGGGAGTATGGGTGCTTTGGGGCAGGAGGGGGCTCTGCTCCTCATACCCCAAAGCACCTTGTCCCCAAGTTGATGAGGACAAAGGCCTCTTCCCGACAACCCTTGCCTGTGGTAGTCGGGGACTGTGGGAGGGGGGCTTATCGGAATCTGGAAGCTACCTTTAACAAGGGGTCCTCCACATTCTGGCTCTCCACCCTATGCGAATGAGTATGGGGTATACTGTACCCCTACCCATTCACCTAAAAAGGGTGTAAAAAAAAACACACTACACCATTTTTTAAAATATTTTATTAAATCAGCTCTGGCATCTTTGGTTCCTTTGCTGGGTCTTTTCCCTCTCCGCGACGTCTGCGGCTCCTTTGTGGGGTCTACTCGCTCTCTGCGGTGTCTTCTGCTCTGTTTTGGCATCTTCTGTTCTTTTGCCAGGTCTTCTCCACTGTCTTCTTCCTCTGTTCTTCCGATGTAGACCTGTTGCTCTCTCCCACACTACTGCTGTCTCCGCGCTGTGCATTGACTTATATTGACATGGGGCGGGGCCACCCACTGATGTCCTCCGGAGGCCCCACCCCCTTGTGACATCACCGCTCAGGGCATGATGGGGCAGTGATGTCACAAGGGGGTGGGGCCTCTGGATGACATCAGCGGGTGGCCCCGCCCCATGCCAACATAAGTCAACGCACAGCGCGGAGTCAGCATTAGTGCAAGATGATTGCATCGTGCCAACATCGGAAGAAGAACAGAGGGAGAAGACAAAGGACCAGGCAAAAGAGCAGAAGAAAGAAGGCCCCCTCAGAAGAAAGAAGACCACCGCAAAAGAGCAGAAAAAAGAAGACGCCGGAGAAGGGAGAAGATGCCGGAGCTGATTTAAAGTGGTTGTCAACTCGTGACAGCCACTTTAACCTACAGGTAAGCCTATAATAAGGCTTATAATAAGGGTTAGCTGTAGGTGCCCTGCATATCTCCCAAACCTGCACGGTTCAGGAGATATGCAGTGTAAAATCTGTGCCGACGTCATTTTGGCACATGCGCAGTGAAGAAACGGCCCTTTCTTCACTGTGATCTTATCGTGACTGGCGGCACCCGCGCGCTTGCACAAGAGTGACGTCATGTGACTCCGGCCAGTCACAGTGCCGGAGATCACAGCCCCAGAAGGAAGAGGGGCTGAAGATGGACGCTGCCAGCACAGGGAACAGCGCTGGATGTTGCAGGCTTTGTCTGCAGGTAAGTGACACATAATGGGATAGTATGTGATGCATAGTAGCCCATTATGCTACTATGCATCGCATACTATCCCATTATGCATTTACTTTACAGGGGAATGTAGAGAAAGCAAATCTGGGTGTATTTCCTTTTTAATAAAATACTTTAAAAACCTGTGTAGTGTTTTTTTTTTACACTTTTTTAGGTGAATGGGTAGGGGTACAATGTACTCCATACTCATTCACATAGGGTGGGATCTGGGGGCCCCCTTGTTAAAGGAGGCTTCCAGATTCTGATAAGCCCCCCCCCCACCCACAGACCCCGAAAACCACTGGCTAGGGTTGTCAGGAAGAAGCCCTTGTCGATCCCCCACGGCGTGTTCTGCAGCCTGTGGATCTGAGGGCGTTTGCACTTAGGTAAGCAGACATATCTAAAAATACATACCAGTTCCCAGCAATTCATACTGTATGACATATTGCTTATGATGGTGTATTATGATACTGTATTATATCCCAATCCTATAGATCTCTTTTACTCTACTCTCCTGAAGAAGCGGAATATCCCACGAAACTGGTAGAGAATACAGAGATCGTATTGAGATCCACTAAGCCTCTGGAAACACCAGAGAGCCACAAGCAAAGCCTCAATCATCTGTAGGGCTGCAACCTTTGATTTTAAATATGTGTTGTAGTGTCCATATACATATTCATAAGGCTCACCACAATTTCTGCTATAATAAATATCCAAAAAAAAACGTATTCATCAGTTTAGGCCGATATATATTCTTCTACATATTTTTGGTAAAAAAAAATCGCAATAGGCGTATATTGATTGGTTTGCACAAAAGTTATCGCGTCTACAAAATATGAAATAGATTTAGGGACTTTTATTTATTTTTATTTTTTTTACTCGTAATGGTGGAGATCTGCGATTTTTAGCAGGACTGCAACATTGCGGCGGACAGATCTGACCCCAAATTACACTTTTTGGGGACCAGTGACATTATTACATTGACCAGTGCTATAAAAATGTAGTGATCAATGTAAAAATGACACTAGCAGGGAAGGGGTTAAACTCTAGGGGGCGATCTAGGGGTTAACTGTGCTCCCTCAGCGTGCTCTAAATGTGTGGGGGCTGGGCTGGTAGGGTCATGACAGAGATCACCGTTCCCGATTACTTCAAACAGTAGATCTCTGCCATGTCCCCTGTCAGAACAGGGATATGCCTTGTTTACATTGGCAGATCCCCGTTCCGCCTCTGTGCTAGGCGACTGCGGGTTGCCGGCGGACACCGAGTTTGCCTGACCCACGGGCACGCTCCCGTGGCGCACGCGCACCCCCTAGTGCACGAACCACAGTACAGCTATGGCAATTTGCGCAGGAGAGCCGACCAGCCGGCGGCGGCTGGGTCAGCAAGTGGTTAACATGTAACCAGTGATTTTTTCATATGGATTTGGAGTTGCCAGTTCTTTTATTGGATTCTGTTACTCCCATGTTATCTGGAGGACATCGGAACCAGAGCAGATTCCTTTGTTCTGAGAGCTGCAGTTGTTGTTCATCCATTTTCGTGGCTTGAGTTCGTTGAAGGTGTTCCTGATCTCTCGTTGTCTTCCAGTGATGTTCTTCTGCTTTTGAAGCGCATGTGCCACTCAAAAACACCTTGAAAGACTCACTGCAGCATCGTAATAGACTTGCTGATTTATGTCAAACATCTCTGTGACAGATTTGCCCAGTTTGACACGGAATTTCACATTTGCTCTTTGTTCTAACTCCATAAGAAAATAGCAGAGGTGGTAACGCACGTGGTCAGAATAGCACCAGTTGCATAGCTCTGGATGTACACAGGGCAATGTCTTCTGACTAGAGTTAATCGAACCCCTGGATGTTCGGGTTCGGTGGGTTCTGCCAAACTTCGGGAAAAAGTCCGGGTTCGGAACCGAACTTGACCCGAACTTTACCCCGAACCCCATTGAAGTCAATGGGGACCCAAACCTTTCGGCACAAAAATGACTGTAAAAAAGTCCTGGAAAGTGCTAGAGGGCTGCAAAATGATTTTAGAACAATAATCTGTCCCTTACAGCAACAGCAGGAACCTCTCCCTATAGAACTAGGAGATGATTTTAGAACAATAATCTGTCCTTTACAGCAACAGCAGGAACCTCTCCCTATAGAACTAGGAGATGATTTTAGAACAATAATCTGTCCCTCTAAGCAGTAGACTCTACCTAGTCCAGCCAGATTGTTCTGTAATGCAGGATGAGATCTGCAATCTGTCCCTAAAAGCAGTAGTAGTAATCTCTACCTATCTATCTGCAATCTGTCCCTCACAGCACCGGCAGCATCCTCTCCCTACACTATCCAGAGAGCATGTGACATGCAGAACTGTGACTCCACCCTCATATAAAGCGCTGGGTCACATGATGCACTGGCCAATCACAGCCATGCCATTAGTAGGCATGGCTGTGATGGCTTCTAAGGGCAAACCAGGGAAACGCTTGTTGATTGGCTGCCCTGCAGCTATTTAACATGCGTGATAAAATACCAGAACCCAGAACCCGAACCCAAACTTTTTTTCAAATTTCCGGGTTCGGGTCCGGGTCAGGGACACCCAAAAGTTCGGTACGAACCCAAACTTTACAGTTCGGGTTCGCTCAACTCTACTTATGACAAACTGACTTATGAAGGTTGGTGCCCACTGTGACCAGGTGAGAGAGTCTCCAGTTAACCCCCACACACCTTAGTTGGGTGCTAGCCCAGCTTGCATGCTGTGTATCATAAAGCAAATCATTCTGGATGGCTGCACTTCCAATTTATTGAAGTTCATGTGACAGGTGGATAACAGATGGAGGTAAGGACTGAGTGCTAACATTTGTGCGAAACGCGTCTACCTTCTTGTGCTGATCTCGATCTGTCAACCACATTTCACGTGAGCTTAAATAAAGATAATTTTTGGAAGTGCAACTGTCTGGAATCATTTGCTTTATGACTGTGTGTGCAGCCTTGTTCTGCCATCTGTAGGCGTGTTACAAAATTAGTCTCATAACCTTTTGGTGTCACCTCGTATATTTGCAGAATTGTTCAGTATTTGGAGAGTCATAGGGGTTGATTTACTAAGACTTAGAGCCGGTTCACACGACAGCGACTTGGGAGGAGACTTGTGTCGCTCCAAGTCGCCCCAAGTCGCTTGCCAAGTGAAATCATATAGAAGTGAATGTGAGCAGTCTAAATGCACACTACTGAAGACTCCCCGACTTCAGAAAAGGTTCCTGTACTACTTTGAGGCGACTTCTATCCGACTTGTACCCATAGAATTCAATGGAAGTCGCCTCCAAGTCGGATCCCCCATCTAAACAGAAGCGACTTCACGGTGAAAAGAATAGAATTTATTTTAGGGCAACCCCCTCCCTCCCTTGTTGTGTTGCAAGTTGCCCAAAGTCGCGCTGAAGTTGCTTACAAATGGCCTGGCAAAGTCGCCCTGCAAGTCGGATCGCCCCTGTGTGAACCGGCCCTAAAGAGTGCAAAATCTGGTGCAGCTGTGCATGGTAGCCAATCAGCTTCTAACTTCAGCTTGTTCAATTAAGCTTTGACAACAAGTGCCCATTCACACAGGGGCACTCAAGTCGCCCCAAGTCACTTGACATTTGAAATCCCATTGAAATGAATGAGAACCGTCTTAAAGCGGTTGTCTACTCAAAATTTAAAAAAAATAAAATAAAAACCTGCAAGATAATAGCATAATGAGCTAGTATGCACTGCATACTAGCTCATTACAAAATACTCACCTTGAAACGAAGATCCGACTGAGCCGCTCGGTCCCCTCCGCGGGAGCGGACATCTTCACCCGGATCTTGCTTCCGGGTACGCGGCTCCGGTGCTGCGACTGGCCGGAGCCGCGAGACGTCACTCCCGCGCATGCGCGTGGGGCTCGTTTTTTCCGGCAGGGTATGGAACAAATCCCGGATTTTGCCGGAACATACACGGCGCATGCACCGTAACGATATATTACATTAGAAAGGGAATATCTTCTAAACCATACAGGTTTAGAAGATATTCATTTTACCTACAGGTAAGCCTTATTGTAGGCTTACCTGTAGGTAAAAGTAAACAAAAAGGGTAGACAACCGCTTTAATGTACACTACTGAAGTCGGAGCGACTTCAGAAAAGGTCCCTGTGCTACTTATAGGCGACTTCGATCCAACTTGTGCCCTTAGAATTCAATAGAAGATGCCTCAAAGTCGGATCCCCCAACTAAATGGAAGCAACTTTACAGTTAAAAGAAAAGAATTTATCAAGGGCAACCCCCTCCCTCCCTTCTCTGATTGGCCACCGGCAAAGTTGCCTGGCATAGTCAAGCTTGAGGTTGCCTCCAAGTTGCCTCCAAGTTGCCTTGAAGTTGCCTGGCAAAGTCGCGCCTGAAGTCGGATCGCCCCAGTGTGAATGCAACCTAAAGCATGGAAGCTGATTGGTTTCTATGCAGAGCTGCACCACATTTTGTATTCTCCAGTTTTAGTAAATCAACCCAATAGAGTTAATGAACCGTGTTTGCCATTGTGTGGCTACATTCAGGAGATTCAATGGCTATCAAACTTGCCATTTTTCTGATTCATATTACACAATAAAAACCATTATTCTGGAAAGGGACCTTCATTTTGAGTTTATGCCTCATTGTTTCAGGTATCCTGGTAATGGAATTTGAGACTAGACCGGCCTTTTTATCTGAACCCTCTTTTTATAGCTGGAAATCTACTTACCGGTGCACAGGGTCCAGTACTGGGGTCACACAAGCTGACAGCACAGTGTAGATAGACGCGGTTGGAGTTTCCAACAAACTTGAACATCTGCACAGAAAACCGTCCTTTATCAGAGACACCGTTCTCTGCAACTGTTACAGTTCCATCTTTGTTGTTTTTACAGCTAAATAAAGTAAAAGTGAGATAAAGGGACATTTTACAGATACTCGTTGTAATACACATTGTACTAAAAGTCTTTATTCAGAGAACTAACAATGTACATGATGGTTTATATACAAGGGAAAGGCCAATCAGATGTGGTGCTTAAGCTTTGGATGGACACAGGTGGGGTGAACCATCCAGCAGCTTCTCCTGTCTCTGCACCCTGGATATAGAGACCATTGGAGGGATTTTATTACATGGGAATTTACCTGTTTTGGATGATGTAGTATTTCGATAAGTCATTTGCATCATTGGTTGGGGTGGCGTAGCAGTTCTTCAGCACCAGAACAAAATTTGATGCGCCTCCCAGAAAGAAGACTCCGACATGCAAGAATTGCTCTGTGGACAGGGCAGCTTCTGATCCCGCGTGCGGAGTTTTGTAGTTGCTATCTTTATACAAAGCCATGTAGACCTGGAACCCTCCCTGCCCCGAAACTGTGATATATGTAGTGCTGCATTATGAAACAGAAAAAAAAAAAAAACAATACAAAAAACAATTAAATTTAAAATACTAATAATTTAAATGACAGCTAAAAGGTAAAGTAGTAAAGATTGGCAAGAATAGAAACATTGAAATTAGAAGTCATAGTTACTGTCAATATAGCAGTACAAGGGTTCTATGAACAACTGTAGAGCCTCGTACACACGGGACGACGATCGTACGTACGATCGTCTCAAATCGTATGTTGCATAATGTAACTTGCATACTAACTGCACTACACGATCGTACGACCGCAGAAAGAACGTTCAGCTGCATGTAATTAGCATCCGGCCATTCCTGACTTCTGAGCATGCGTGTTTTGCACAATACAACTTTGTTGTACCAACTGCTCTGTACACACGATACAACGGTCGTATGAGAGCTTGTTGGTACGACCAAGCTTTCTATTCTGCTCATACAACTCCCTTGTACGACCGTCGTATGTCGGCTGTTCTAATTGCGCATAGGAACGAGCGATTTCGCATACAACGGTCGTATAAGCGCTTGTTGGTATGACCAAGTTTTCTAGTCTGCTCATACAACTCCCCTTGTACGACCGTCGTATGTCGGCTGTTCTAATCGCACATAGGAACAAGCGATTTCGCATACAACGGTCGTTCGTACAACCTGTTGTATACAATCGTCGTCCCGTGTTTACGAGGCTTCGGAGAGATGGCAGAGGACTACATACAGATCATACTCCATGGGACAGTGCTAGGTCCTTCTACAATGTGAGTTTGGGGAAAAGACACACAGAATTTTCATTAAGACAGAGTGCAATGCTTCGGAGGATTATTTCTGAGACTGGCTTTTCAGTCCAAGATTAGGGTCTGGAGCTTGGAAACTAGCGAGTCCAGCGGACTGGGTGGAGTCTATAAGTCTCAGGAGGAGTGTGAGAACCCAGGGTGCCTGGAGACCCCATATGGAGAGGCCAGGGAGATGGCCCATGGAGCAGGGGTGCTGCATCTGTGAGCTATTGGAGCCGGTTCACTCCAAGTCACCCCCAAGTCGTCCCAAGACGCTTGACAGAAGAAACCCCATTGAAGTGAATGGGAGCCGTCTTAATGTACACTACTAAAGTCACTCCGACTCCAAAAAAGGTTCCTGCACTACTTCAAGGCGACTTCTATCCGACTTGTGCCCATAGAATTCAACAGAAGTCGCCTCCAAAGTCGGATTCCCCATCTACATTGAAGCGACTTTACAGGAAAAAGAAAAGAGTTTACTCAGTGAAAAACGCAGGCAACCCCCTCCCTCCTTTCTCTGATTGGCTCAGGCAAAGTCGCCTGGCATGGAGGTCGCTTCAGGTCGCGTTGTAAGTCGCCCAAAGTCGCGCTGAAGTGGTCTATGCAGTCACCTATGAAGTCGTGCCTGAAGTTGGATCGCTGTAGTGTGAAGCGGCTCTTAGGAGTTGGGTGAAACAGGTCCAAGAGATCAAAGTAAGGAGAGCACAGGTGCTGCTGAGGGCAAGACAAGCCTGGTGGCTTAGCATTTTCTGTTGACCCTTTTATAGTAGGAAAGCCCCTGTGTGGGAATCTTTGATTGAACTTTGTTTATCCTGTTAATAAAAGTGGACCACAACAGCCTTCCCAGAGAGAGATGAGCAAATCTGCCCAAATTCACTTAACCAATGGTCCAGCAAATCTTGTTCAAAATGTGGTTAACCCAAACCTAGAAGTGAATCCCACTGAAGTCTATGGGTGACATATCTTGTTAAATTCTGGTCATTTTTAGGGCGAATAGACAAACTACTGTAAAATGAACATGGGAAGATGGGCACTGGTGTGGGGGGCATTATTATTATTATTATACATACCCTACTTTTGCCCAAAAAATATGGGAAAACTTATTGACCCGCATATAAGCCTAGGGTGGGAAATGCAGCAGCCAGAACACAGGGACAGGGAGCCAGAACACAGGGATTTTAGCCAGGACACAGGGATATTAGCCAGGACACAGGGATATTAGCCAGGACACAGGGATATTAGCCAGGACACAGGGATATTAGCCAGGACACAGGGATATTAGCCAGAACACAGGGATTTTAGCCAGGACACAGGGATATTAGCCAGGACACAGGGATATTAGCCTAGACACAGGGATATTAGCCAGGACACAGGGATATTAGCCAGGACACAGGGATTTTAGCCTGGACACAGGGATATTAGCCAGGACACAGGGATATTAGCCAGGACACAAGGATATTAGCCAGGACACAGGGATTTTAGCCTGGACACAGGGATATTAGCCAGGACACAGGGATATTAGCCAGGACACAAGGATATTAGCCAGGACACAGGGATTTTAGCCAGGACACAGGGATATTAGCCAGGACACAGGGATTTTATCCAGGACACAGACTGTAGCCAGAACACATAAGGGATGAGTAAGGTAGTTTAGTTTCACATTAAACAGAGCTGTGCTGCTTCTAAGAGCCGTTCTGTGCTTGTAAGTGTGACTAATCACATTGGAATGTAGAGAATGCTGAGAGAGAGCTGTAGCTCTTTACGGAGATCAGGAGGTGGGCGGGACTGAACAGCTAACATCAGCTTGTCCCGCCCTCCTCCCGACATCAAGCTGAAAATCTGACACCTCTCTCAGCATTCTCTGCATTCCAATGTAATTAGGTCACAGTTACAAAGCACAGAACGGCTCTGTTTAATGTGAATCTACTGATCACCCACAAACACTGACTCGGGTATAAGTCGAGGGGGGTCTTTTTCAGCACAAAAAATGTGCTGAAAAACTCGACTTATACCCGAGTATATACGGTAATTTATATAGTGCCAACAGTTTATGCAGCACTTTACAATGTAGAGGGGGGGGGGGAGCACAATTACAATACAGTTCAATACAGAAGGGACAGGAGGGCCCAGCTCGTAGAGCTTACATTCTAAAGGGAGGGGGGTGGAGGTGCAAAAGGTAGTAGCTGCGGGGGATGGGTTGATGGGGGTGGCTCAGGTACAGTTCTTAGGTGGAGGTGGGGTAGGTTTCCCTGAATAAATGAGTATTCAGGGATCTTTTAAAGGTGGACAGGGTAGGGGCTGATCGGACATTCTGGGGTAGAGAGTTCCAGAGGATGGGAGAGGCTCTGGAGAAGTCCTGAAGACGAGCATGGGAGGAGGTAATAAGGGAGCTTGAGAGCAGGAGGTCCTGGGAGGAGCAGAGAGGATGATTTGGGTGATATCTGCTGATGAGTTTGGTGATGTAGCTGGGGGCAGTGTGGTGGATGGCCTTGTATGTTGTGGTTAGTATTTTGAATTTTATACGGTGGGGTAGGGGAAACCAGTGGAGGGATTGGCAGAGTGGGGCAGTAGTCACGGATCGGTTAGTGGGGGGAGAGTAGCAGTGAGGGGAGAGTAGCAGTAGTCATGATGGGACATAACCAAGGAGTGAATAAGTTGCTTTGTGGTGTTGTTAGTCAGGAAGGGGCGAATTCTGGAGATGTTGATTATGATTTATGTTTACTGTTTTTGCCTTTTTAACTGAACGTATCAATAATAAGATTGTGATATACGTTTTAACTGTGATGGTATACGTTGGTATCGTGATAGTCCAATCTGCTTAATTAACCCTTGGGGTATAGACTGGGGACCTTTTACCCTGATTTATATATAAGGTTGCAGAGGTTAAGGTGGCAAGGTTTGGCCAGTGATTGGATGTGGGGGCTGAAGGAGAGGTCAAAGTCAAGGATTACACCCAGCACCCTGGCATGTGTGGAGGGACCAATGGTTGTGCTGTTGATCTTAATAGTAAAGTCATGGGACATCAAAAGTCTAAAAACTGCCTTACCATGGGGGGGGGGGGGGGGGG
>BLSH010057654.1:14646-38505 GCA_018402905.1 Glandirana rugosa
TCCTATCATACAGGCAACTTTGAAAATATGCAAATCCCTAAACGACTGAGGGATGTTTTATTGCTCAATGTAATCTTCCTGCATGATTCTCATGGACAGCCTCAGGAACATAAATTATTTTTATTCTTTCTATAATTGGCTTATATACAGTGGGGTACGGAAAATATTCAGACCCCCTTACATTTTTCACTGTTTGTTATATTGCAGCCATTTGCTAAAAATAATTTAAGTTCATTTTTTCCCCTCATTAATGTGCACACAGCACCCCCTCATTAATGTGCACACAGCACCCCCTCATTAATGTGCACACAGCACCCCCTCATTAATGTGCACACAGCACCCCCTCATTAATGTGCACACTGCACCCCCTCATTCATGTGCACACAGCACCCCCTCATTAATGTGCACACAGTGCCCCCTCATTAATGTGCACACAGCACCCCCTCATTAATGTGCACACAGCACCCCATATTGAAAGAAAAACACAGAATTGTTGATATTTTTGCAGATTTATTAAAAAAGAAAAACTGAAATCTCCCATGGGGGTCCTAAGTATTCAGACCCTTTGTTCAGTATTTAGGAGAAGCCCCCTTTTGATGTAATGCAGCCATGAGTCTTTTTGGGATGCAACAAGTTTTTCACACCTGGATTTGGGGATCCTCTGCCATTCCTCCTTGCAGATCCTCTCCAGTCCTGTCAGGTTGGATGGTGAACGTTGGTGGACGGCCATTTTTAGGTCTCTCCAGAGATGCTCAATCGGGTTTAAGTCAGGGCTCTGGCTGGGCCATTGATGAACAGTCACGGAGTTGTTGTGAAGCCTCTCCTTCGTTATTTTAGCTGTGTGCTTAGGGTCATTGTCTTGTTGGAAGGTAAACCTTCGGCCCAGTCTGAGATCCTGAGCACTCTGGAGAAGGTTTTGGTCCAGGATATCCCTGTACTTGGCCGCATTCATCTTTCCCTCGATTGCAACCAGTCATCCTGTCCCTGCAGCTGAAAAACACCCCCACACCACCATGCTTCACTGTTGGGACTGTATTGGACAGGTGATGAGCAGTGCCTGGTTTTCTCCACACATACCACTTAGAATTAAGGCCAAAAAGTTCTAACTTGGTCTCATCAGACCAGAGAATCTTATTTCTCACCATCTTGGAGTCCTTCAGGTGTTTTTTAGCAAACTTCATGCAGGATCATGTGTCTTGCACTGAGGAGAGGCTTCCGTCGGGCCACTCTGCCATAAAGCCCCGACTGGTGGAGGGCTGCAGTGATGGCTGACTTTCTACAACTTTCTCCCATCTCCCGACTGCATCTCTGGAGCTCAGCCACAGTGATCTTTGGGTTCGTCTTTACCTCTCTCACCAAGGCTCTTCTCCCCCGATAGCTCAGTTTGGCCGGACGGCCAGCTCTAGGAAGGGTTCTGGTCGTCCCAAACGTCTTCCATTTAAGGATTATGGAGGCCACTGTGCTCTTAGGAACCTTAAGTGCAGCAGAAATTTTTTTGTAACCTTGGCCAGATCTGTGCCTTGCCCACAATTCTGTCTCTGAGCTCTTCAGGCAGTTCCTTTGACCTCATGATTCTCATTTGCTCTGACATGCACTGTGAGCTGTAAGGTCTTCTATAGAGAGGTGTGTGGCTTTCCTAATCAAGTCCAATCAGTAGAATCAAACACAGCTGGACTCAAATGAAGGTGTAGAACCATCTTGAGGATGACCAGAAGAAATGGACAGCACCTGAGTTAAATATATGAGTGTCACAGCAAAGGGTCTGAATACTTAGGATCATGTGATATTTCAGTTTTTCTTTTTTAATAAATCTGCAAAAATGTCAACAATTCTGTGTTTTTCTGTCAATATGGAGTGCTGTGTGCACATTAATGAGGGGGTGCTGTGTGCACATTAATGAGGGGGTGCTGTGTGCACATTAATGAGGGGTGCTGTGAGCATTAATGAGGGGGTGCTGTGTGTACATTAATGAGGGGGTGCTGTGTGCACATTAATGAGGAGGTGCAGCGTGCACATTAATGAGGGGGTGCTGTGTGCACATTAATGAGGGGGTGCTGTGTGTACATTAATGAGGGGGTGCTGTGTGCACATTAATGAGGGGGTGCTGTGCACATTAATGAGGGGGTGCTGTGTGAGCATTAATGAGGGGGTGCTGTGTGCATTAATGAGGGGGTGCTGTGTGCACATTAATGAGGGGGTGCTGTGTGCATTAATGAGGGGGTGCTGTGTGCACATTAATGAGGGGGTGCTGTGTGTATATTAATGAGGGGGTGCTGTGTGCACATTAATGAGGGGGTGCTGTGTGCACATTAATGAGGGGACAAAATGAACTTAAATGATTTTAGCAAATGGCTGCAATATAACAGAGAGTGAAACATTTAAGGGGGTCTGAATATTTTCCGCACCCCACTGTAAAGCATCAGCACCCCAATCTGATTCATTTCATTAAAAAAATACTTTATTTAGGTAGTTTTAGCAGCAACATATTATTTTTCATCAAAAAGTAATAAACCCACATTGATAGGCAGACACAGATTGCCCAGTACTTCTAGTTCACTGGACTACTATACAGTATATAATAGATATAATATAATAGTATAGATATATAAAATAATATATATAGTAATATATATTGTATAATATATAGGTTCTTTCCCCCTGGTGTATTTTCTGTTGGAACTGTTGGTCTTTGGTCTCTTTATATAAAAAAAAATTCACACAACCATTCATTCAGTGAATCTGCATGCACATTAAAGTGGATGTAAACCCGTTCTCTCTCCAAAGCCCCGTGTGTTTCCCCTGCTCCATTCTTTGGTTATCAGTATGATAACTTCTTTGAGAATCAGTATGGGAAGTATGATCACTTCTGACAATTTCTCTGAGAAGGGAGCTAAAAGCAGCTGAAAATGTGTGTTGTGGGAGGTTGCTATAAATAGATTAGCAGAGAACTTATCTTGTCACAGCACAGCTCTGCAAGTATCTTCATTCTTCTGCCTATGTGTAAGGGGGGGTGGGGGCTGCCTTTCCTCCAATCAGCTGTCTCCCAAGACTACACTCCCACTGCCATAGGCGTGCGCACATAGGGTGGCAGGTGTGCCCAGGCACACCCTAATCAGCCTGTACTGTGCAGATTCTCCCTGCTGCTTGGCCGCAGAGAAGGGGATGGGGGGAATCTCTGTCCTCAGCCCCTTTCTCTGTCTCAAAAGTGAGACATCAAGGGTTTGTTTAGACCCCTGATATTTCATCAAAGCCCCCCAGCAGGGCTCCTAAATTAAACTGTAAAAAAAAATAAAGTATAGTAAAAAATAATAAAAAAACTAAATTGTAAAAAACAAATAAAATAAAATAAAAATAAACTACTGACACCTATCTCTGCCCTACTGACCTATATACACCCCCACTTATGTTTGTTTGGGCTTTGTGGTGCGCACCGTAATGCAATAGGCTGCACACACCTATGCCCACTGCTGAATGAGAAAGTGAAAATTCTAACACAATGTTAGAATTCTAAAGGATATATAAAGATAAAGAGAGCAGATATAGATGTAATACTTATATAGGGAGATTTGTTTCATCCCTGTGTATCATCTGAGGCTGTTCATTTCACTGGGTATATGGAGGGTTTACATCCACTTTAATTCTTGGTAAATTGGGAAAAAAACAAATGTTCTTTAGGCTCTTCCCTCTTTTGAAAGAATGCTCTTGTTTTTATTATGGGCAGTAGTAAAATACCACATTATGGTCACTGGATGGAGCTGAGGAGTATAGGAAATACATACATATTTGTAAAAAGAGATGCAATGTAACAAACTCTACAAATTGTGAACCCACACTGAAAACATTAGGTGTGCCGCTTGAGGTTCCTGTGTTTCCTAGTCCTGTGACTCACACCGAGGATGCAGGCTGGGGAAAGCCTGTCCTGGCTCAAATGCATGCAGTTTAAAGGAAGGAAGTATATAGTGGAAGCAGCCTCAAACCCTCCTCTGTCCAGGCTAGGGTTGCCACCTTTTCCTCAAGTCAAACCCAAACACTTTAGCAGCGCACAACAATTTTTTTAAATTGTATAAACTATACATATATTTTGCAATTGAATAACATTTCTAATGAAGTTAAAAACAGTCCCCCTTTACATCAGAGTCCACAGAGCCCCCCCTTTACATCAGAGTCCACAGAGTTCCCCCTTACATCTGAATCTGCAGAGTTCCCCTTTTACATTTGAACTCGCAGAGTTCCCTTACACTGTAAGGGGGGACTCTGCATATTCTCTGATGTAAGGGGGAGCTCTTGGGACTCTGACATACGGGATGCTCTGGGAACCCTTATTTAAGGGGGAACACTGAGAACGCTGATATACGGAGAGGACTCTGATGTAAGGGGGAACACTCTCGCCTCTGGCATAAAGGGGAACGCTGATGTAAGGGGTGCTTTGAGAACCCTGATTTACCTTCAGTCACAGACGGGGATGGATGGTGAGATCACTCACCCCTTGGCAGTCAGCACCCCTAATCCAGATATATATCTGAGGCTGCTGGACTTCAAATTTCTGACCCCCACTTTTCTTTTCTGAGGCCCAGTGCCAGGGATTGGAGTGTGGGCAGACACGGAGGGGTAGGGGTGGGAGGAAGAGGAGTAGATTAAGCCCTCTCTCCTCTCCCGTCTGTCTGGGGGGGGGGGGATTGTTAGTGCTGGCTTTGAGCAATGTGAAAGAGAGTGTAACAGACACTCTTGGCTTACACAAATGCAGCCAGGAACCCTGCTGGGAAGCCATAGACCAGTCTGATTAATGTGTCCGGCTTTCAGATGGCCTGAAACCCGGACGTATCATTCCAAACCCAAACTGTCCAGGTGAATCTTGGACAGGTGGCAACCCTAGTCCAGGCCACACCCCATGACTAAGTCCCGCATCGAGGGTGTGACCTGGATGGAGCCATGCTGAGGCTGCACTACAATAGTGACTGTTGATGTTCCTGGTGGGGTGCAGCACTCAGGGTTGTTTCCTCCCTTTCTACTGCAAACTCTACAAAATTCCAACCATTGGTTACACTTATTTGCTAATTCCCTCTAGAATGCTCTAGAATTGTTACCTTGCAGAAGGATGTACTGTATATATGTCCTGTGTCCCTCAACTCCATCTACAGGCCATAATGCTGTATTTTACTACTGTCCATAATAAAAGAACATAAAATATCCTAAAGAACATTTGTTTTTGCTCAATTTGCACTGAATTACATGAAGATTTTATGGATGAATGGCTATAAAATGTATTTGTAAGTAGACCCCCATATATGTATTTTCTGCTGATGTATTAGTCAGGGGCGTTGCTAAGTCTCCAAAAGATCTGGGGCTAGAGCCCATAGCAGCGAAGTAAAGAAAGTCATATGCTTGAGTATATATATATATATATATGTATAAATATAAATATTGTTACATATCTCAGTGCGGATCCCCCTTACATCAGGGTCCCCAGAGAGCCCCCCACTTACATCAGGGTCCCCTGAGATCCTCCGCTTTGAATGCTGGGCAGGGAAGGAGTCGTGGCTGTGATGTCACCGGTTGCTAGACACTAGGCAACTCTAGCAAACAGTGACCAGGAGTAGAGTCAGGTGTAGGTGAGGGCGGCGCCAGAGCCAGCGCTACAGCAGCTCAGTCTACCCCGGCCTCTTGCATTCCGGACTGGGACATACCTGCTAATTGCAGAACTGCACCCACCCGGTAAGAGATTTGGGGCTATGGGCCCCAGACTCGGGGCTATAGCCCCAATAGCCACCCCCTAGCAACGCCCCTGGTATTAGTTCTGGTGTCTCCTCTTTTCCTGGCTAATCAGCTATGTAAATCTTGGTTGGGTCGGTCAGATTTGATGGAGCGGCTCCTAATGTGAATCCAGCCAGGAGCCAAGTTACTAAGCAGTCGGTCTTTAGACATTTTCCATTATCTTTACACTCAAAGTTAGATTTTCTTTTCTTTTACCTAAGGATAGGATCAGGAACTGTATTCAGACTGACTATCATATTCAACTTGTGGGAACACTGCAGGGATACAGTCAGGGTGTTGTTAACTTTGATGATTCCAGAGGTGACCACGGCAATGGTGATAACAGTCATATAGGTGACATGGGTGTCATTTGATTTCTTAATAGAAATAAAAAAGAAAAAAAATAATAATTACAAAATGTTATTAGATAGTGCCAACAACTATTCCCTCCTCTCCCATCACACACACCAACTGCCATAGAAATGCCAAACAAATGCTATAGAACTTCAACTGTAGGATAGAGCCATGGGGATTCCTTTTTTTTATTATTTATTTATTCATTTATTTTTAGCAGTGGCACCACTGTTGATCTTAATGAAAAAGTCACGGCGGGGGGAGGGATTGAGGAGCAGGAAATGTTACAAATTTGTAAATAGGTGAGGAGATGTAGGGGGTGGGTTGAGGAGTAGAGGGATACAGGAGATCTGGGTGTCATCAGCATAGAAGAGTTTTTTTTTGAAGCCATGGGAGGTTATCAACTGGACCAGGGAAGAGATGTAGAGGGAGAATAGGAGGGGCCCAAGGTGTTAGCGAAATTATGATACCTAGTGTACATTATATTTCGCTTGCGCTAATAAGCGCACTTTTCAGCTCTTTTGCATAATGCATTTGAGTGCACTCGTGTTGAAGTAGGAAAGACAGACACCATAGCTGTTCTCACATTGCAAGCTCACCCATCAGTCCTGGCTGGCCATGCTTGCTGGTTTCATTTATAGCAATCACACAGGGATAACAAAAGAGACTTGGTGGCTTCACAATCAGCCAATCAGCCTCCAAGGCACAGTCACATGACATGAGCTCAATACAAAACAACAACCAATGACACCCTTGTGTATATTCAAACGATAGAATAGAAGAGGCGTGCATGCATGTGGAATGGCCGGCCCGTATGGATGAGTCACAGCCGTTGGGTGGGAGGAGATCACAGACTCCAGAGAACAATGTGGAAACATGGCTCCCATTGAAATCAACGCGTTATCTCACAGAGGCCTTCCTACCAAAACGCCACGCATGCAAAGTCCGAACTGCCATTACAAGGAATCACTATTAAATACAGCTCTATGAACGATACTCCATAGCGATTATACAACTGTTCCATTAAAGGGTAAATTATGCACAAAGGAATATAGCTGTAGATTTCTGTCACATGGATCAGAAATGACAGAAAGCTTACAGATCATTATCCTTACATAAAAGGCAATACTGATTCCATACCGCAAGTACATCGCCGCCAAGCAGATCAATCTGTACATAATACAGGGACCCCCCGATTGACGGTAATACACCCGCGCCACGGAATGTGCATCGCACCTCAAAGATCCGGACTGGCGTTTGCTCCAGCGTTGACCGCTCAGAGCGCCTGCCCGGCTGGGATGATCGGGCGGGTAGCGTGTGGTTACCAAATAATGGAAGGTTTCCATTGTAAGTGGCCTGTCCTCAATATCGGTTAAAGCCATATTCGCTATACACAGCGAATACCGGTAAACCGACACTGGGAGACACTGTGACAATACATAATTAACATATCCTAAATTTCTACAACAAAGGACAGAGCCTTGTGGTACCCCAACAGAAAGAAGAAGAGGTGCAGAGGAGTTGGTGTTGTACATGATGCTGAAAGTGCGCTGAGATAGGCAGGAGGAGAACCAGGAAAGAGTCACAGAGAGGCCAAGAGTGTGGAGTTTATTGAAGAGGAGCAGGTGGTTGACTGAGTCAAAGGCAGTAAAAAGGTGTAAGAGTATGGGGGTGGATTCATGGGCATTGGTTTTAGCAGTTAGTAGGTCATTAGTGAATTTTAGTACAGCAGTTTCAGTGGAATGGCTGAGGGTGGAAGCTGGACTGTAGGGAATAGAGAAGGTTGTTGTCAGTGAGGTATTCAAACAGGTGGGGTTCAGTGAGGGTTTTTTTTAAGTATGAGGGCAACCAGTCAGGGCTGGTGCAAGGATTTTTGACACCCTAGGCAAAACCTCATTTTGCCACCCACCCATTGGCTCCACCCCTGACTCCACCCTCTTTTCCCTGCCCAGCCTGATCAGTGCCAATCAAATGCAGTGTGATCAGCGCCAATCAAATGCAGCCTCATCAGCGCCAATCAAATGCAGCCTCACCTGTGCCCATCAAATACAGCTTCACCAGCACCAATCAATACAGCCTCACCTGTGCCCGTCAAATAAAGCTTCACTAACGCCAATCAATACAGCCTCACCTGTGCCCATCAAATACAACCTCACCAGTGCCAATCAAATGCAGCCCCACCTGTGCCCATCAAATACAGCCTCAACAGCGCCAATCAAATTCAGCCTGATCAGTGCCAATCAAATGCAGCCTCACCTGTACCCATCAAATACAGCCTCACCAGCGCCCATCAAATACAGTTTCACCAGCACCAATCAATACAGCCTTACCTGTGCCCATCAAATAAAGCTTCACTAGTGCCAATCAATACAGCCTCACCTGTGCCCATCAAATACAGCCTCAACAGCGCCAATGACATGCTGATCAGCGCCAATGACATGCAGCGCCAATCAAATGAGCCTGATCAGCGCCAATCAAATGCAGCGCCGATCAAATGCAGCCTGATCAGCGCCAATCAAATGCAGCCTCACCTGTGCCCATCAAATACAGCCTCACCAGCGCCAATCAGTACAGCCTCACCTGTGCTCATCAAATACAGCTTCACCAGTGCCAATCAATCCAGTCTCATTTGTGCCCATCAAATACAGCTTCACCTGATGACATGATCGAGGCAACTTCCAGCGGCTCTTCTCTCTGATGACATGAATCAATGCAGAGTAGCCAGTGACCGGTCAACAGTGGCCAGGTGCCCTAGGCAGCAGTGCGCCCTAGGCGGCCGCCTACTCTGCCTAGTGGTAGAGCCGGCCCTGCAACCAATGCATGTTTGAGCGGGGAGGGAAAGGTGCTAGAGGAGAGGGAGAGGTTGAAGATGTGGGTTAGAGAGTTTAGGATAGAATAGGATGGGTGGTTGTAGTAACTGTGAGGGGACAGGTGGTGAGGTGAGCCTCGGAAAGGTATTTGGCAACTTCCTGAGTGCCAACAGGGTAGAAGGAGGAAAGTATTGAGTGTGGTGTTGGACCTGTTGTGTTGCTTGGAGGAGAAAGCTAAGCTCTGGATATCTCATCACAAACTGTGTCGATTTTATTGGAGAATGATTGGAGAACACTTACCAGTGTCTGGACTCCACAAGTTCCGACATTTAGAGAGGCCACAATTGTGAATGTATTGGTAATGGGGTCATCCTTGAAGTTGAAGCAGGTGTTATTCGTCACATATTCCTTATCAAAGTAAATATTCAAATCATTCATCTGACATTTATGGAAGGTGGCGTTCATCTCAAACGATCCGCAGGTCTTCTCAGGAACGATCTGTGACAAAGCTTTAAATGGGAACATGGATATACTTTAGTATCTTTCAGGGGCCCCGTTATACATTCCACAAATGACAGCCAACATGAAGGATTTCCAGGATAATGGAATTAAATAAAGAAGGGGCTTTTGGGTAATGAAGGAGGAGCTGGAAAGACTGAAAACGGCTTTAGGAATGACTTTGTATTATTAGTGCATATTAATGCTTACAGTAGATGAGATGTTAATGGTCGCATTTCCATTTACTTTAAGGCTCTGTTCTGTGAAAATGTGGAATAGACTCCCCCCAGAGGTGGTTTTGGGCAGCACAGTTGATTGCTTTAAAAAAGGCCTGGGATTCTTTCCTTAACCGCTTGCTGACGGCTGATCGGCAATTGACGGCGACAGTGTGGCTCGATAACGCGGATCGGCATCATACGACGGCGGCCGCGAGATCGAGCCCAGTGAGCGTGCGCGCGCCACCGGAGGCGCGCCCGCGCACTCACTGTGTCCGGGGAGGGCCAGGGAGCGGGTGCGGCGGATTCGATCTCCACCGGCCACCCGCGATGCCCCCCCCGGAGTGAAAGAACGGAGGTCCGTGTAAGTAAACACGGACCTCCGTTCTGTGAGGGGGGAAGGGCTGAGATCACTTCCCTTCCCCAGCTAGGGCAGTCCCCCCACAGTTAGAACGCCCAGGGAACACAGTTAACCCTTAGAGCGCCCCCTGCAGGTTAACCCCTTCACTGCCAATGGCATTTACACAGTAATCAGTGCATTTTTATAGCACTGATCGCTGTATAAATGCCAATGGTCCCAAAAAAGTGTCAAAATGTTCCGACATGGCCGCTGAAATATCGCAGTACCGCTAAAAATCACAGATCGCCGCCATTTCTAGTAAAAAATAAAAAAAAATAAAAACCCCAGAAATGAATTCTCATCATCCGTAAACGCGACCACTTTTGCGCAAACCAATCAATAAACGCAGATTGCGATTTTTTTTTATCACAAATATGAGGAAGAATATAAATCGGCCAAAACCGATGAAAAAAAATGTTTTTTATATATTTTTTTTTGGATTTGTATTTTAGCAAAAAGTAAGAAATTTGGTTTTTATTTTGCAAAATTGTCGCTCTTCTTTTGTTTATAGCGGCGATCAGAAATGACACAGCGGTGATCAAATACCACCAAAAGAAAGCTCTATTTGTGGGGAAAAAAAGGACGCAAATTTTGTTTGGGTACAACGCCGCACGACCGCGCAATTTTCAGTTAAAGCGACGCAGCGCCGAATCGCAAAAAGGGCGTCGGTCCTAAAGCTGGAAATCCTTCCGGTCCTTAAGTGGTTAATGTAAATAATATAACTGGGTGATAACATTTTTAGGTAAAGTTGATCCAGGGTGAATCAGATTGCCTCTCGGGGGATCAGGAAGGAATTTTTCCCCCGTTATAGCAAATCGGATCATTGGCTTTGCTGGGATTTTTTTGCCTTCCTCTGGATGAACTGTGGGTGAAGGACGGTATATGGGATTGTTTGGTTTTATATATAAATTGTTATTATATATAGATTTTTTTGTTGTTGAACTGGATGGACTTGAGTCTTTTTTTCAACCTGACTAACTATGTTCACATTACTGTGATTTCAGATGAGACTTGTGTTGCACAGAATCGCATGACAATGGAAATCACATTGCTTTCAATTGTTCCTGTTCACATCAAAGGAACTCAGCACAGCACACATTAGAAAAGGTTCCTGTACTACTTTAGTGTGATTCTAACATGATTTTGACCCCATAAAATATGCAAACCACATCCAAGTTGCACTGCATAATTGCGCTGAAAGTCGGATCAAAATCTGATCAGGGCAGTGTGACCTGAGCCTAAGAACTATTTTATTTGCATCCCTCCATCCCATCAGATAGACTGATAACACTTTTCAGAGGCTGCGGCTACACAGATTCTGGGCCAATCCCCAGCCCCGCCAACTCCCATTTGGCTCTTTGGGCCACTTGTGAACATTACCAGACTGGTGACACCCACCTATGTTCTAAGTTGCTAAGATATTGTTAAGACCTTGTTCAAAATATTAATACAATTTTGAAAACTATTGTTGTATGTAATCAATATACACTACATGCTTTTTGAGGCATCTAGAGTGGGAGTCAAATCCATTCCACTACAGGATTGCATAACAGATTTACCCCGTAGATTTGTATTTTTCCCAAGCAATTGTTGACCTTCTTCAATAAGCAGGAGGACAGAACTTTCTCCATCCATAACTGCTCCACCCAGGGGCGTATCATGAAATTAGCGGGCCCGTGTGCAAGCCCACACTGCACCGATCATCCCTGGCTGTCAACCAGGGAGAGATCATCCATGGGTGCACAATGGGCCCCCCAACCCCTCAGGGCCCGTGTTCAGTGAACACCCTGCACCCATGGATGATACACCACTGGCTCCACCTCCTGCCTCCCACCCTGCTGCTACAATGACAATAGATATGCTGTGAGCAAGGTAAGGGTTGACTACTTAATGTAAAGGGGAAAATATAGAAGAAAAGATGGGGCTGGTTACCAACTCACAGGGACGCTTGCTGCAGTTCATCCTGGCCTATGGATGTCTCACTGATGTTACCCCGTTGAGGAACTGCTCATGTGCCTTTTATCTTCTGTCTCATGTGAGTTGCCAATTGTTGGTTTTAACCACTTGCCGACCGCAGTCTGACGGCGACAGAGTGGCTCGTTATCGCAAACCGCCGCCATACGACGTCGGCTGCGATAACTATTGCTGTGAGCACGCGCACCGCTCGCATGCTCACTGTGTCCGGGGGGGCCAGGGAGCGGGTGCGGCGGACTCGATTGTCACTGGCTACCCATGATGGCTCCCCCCGCACTGAAAGAAAGGAGGTTGGTGTATGTAAACCCGGATCTCCGTTCTGTTAGAGGGGGGAGGGCTGTGATCACAGGCTTCCTCTATATGGAAGCCGTGATCACTCCCCTCCCCCTGCCAGGCCAGCCCCCATACAGTTAGAACACACCCAGGGAACACAGTTAACCCTTAAAGCGCCCCCTCCAGGTTAACCCCTTCACTGCCAATGGCATTTACACAGAAATTAGTGCATTTTTATAGCACTGATCGCTGTATAAATGCCAATGGTCCCAAAAAAACTGTCAAAATGTCCGACATGTCCGCCGCAATATCGCAGTAGCACTAAAAATCGCAGATCGCCGCCATTACTAGTAAAACAAACATTAAAAAAATAAAAACCTCAGAAATTAATTCTCATCGTCCGTAAACGCAGCCACTTTTGCGCAAACCAATCAATGAACGCCAAATGCAATTTTTTTTTACCAAAAATATGAGGAAGAATATAAATCGGCCAAAACCGATTGAAAAAAATGTTTTTTTATATATTTTTTTTTGGATTTGTATTTTAGCAAAAAGTAAGAAAAACATTTTTTTTTGCAAAATTGTCGCTCTTCTTTTGTTTATAGCGGCAATCAGAAATGACGCAGAGGGGATCAAATACCCCCAAAAGAAAGCTCTATTTGTGGGAAGAAAAGGACGCAAATTTAATTTGGGTACAATGCCGCACGATCACGCAATTGTCAGTTAAAGTGACAATCCTAAAGTCCTAAAGTGTGAAATCCTTCCAGGGCTGAAGTGGTTAATAAACAGTTTTTAAAGTCTGCACTTTAGAGGCGCCTTTTTTCTTCTATTTTTTCCAGTCTTACAAGGACTTTGCTTCTGGTCCAAAGAAGGCTGACCTTTGTGCTGGGACTTTTTTGTACCAACCACATATGGACAATTATAAAATGACTTGAAGGGATTTATATGTTTTTTCAAGGTGTTGCACCATATACTGGTTTGCATTAATGTAAAGGGGGGCTCTGATAGGGACCCTAATGTAGGGGGGATTCCTAATGTGGACTCAGATGTGAGGGGGTTCTGAAGGGGATCCTGATGTAAGAAGGACTCTGGTGAGCACACTGATGTAAGGGGGGCTCCTAAGATGGACTCTGATTTAAGGGGGCTCTGATGGGGGCTGGATATTTAAAACAAATGTTGTGAAACAGTGAGAAATTGTATGGCATAAAATCTTTGCTATGGCCTCTGCAATTTCAGGCCAGCCCCTTAGTCCAATGATGCCTATGTGCCTTCTCAGTGCTTCAATTTTGGGGGGTTTGCGTAGGGAGGAGAAACGTATCCATACCCAGGGCCGGCTCTACCACTAGGCGGAGTAGGCGGCCGCCAAGGGCGCCACTGCCACAAGGGGCACCCATCCACTGTTGATCCATCACTGCTCAGCATCAATCACTCATGTCACTGGAGAGCCAAGGCTGGCAGTACCCCAGGGTGGTAAAATGAGGCGGATCCAGGGGCACGGGTGCGGGCCTGTGGACGACGACTAAACAAATGGGTAGAGAAATCTCTACCTCCGCCACCTCCATCGTATAAATTTGACAGGGCAAAGGGGGTGGAGTCAGGGGCAGAGCCAAAAGGGGGGGCAGCAAAATGAGGTTTCGCCTAGGGTGTCAAAAATCCTTGCACCAGCCCTGTCCATACCATTTGAATAGCAGCACTATGGGTCATTGCTTTGCAATGGATATCTTAAAGTGGATGTAAACCCACCGCTCACCCAGTATAAACTAATGGCACAATATTAATATACAAGACTCCTGCATGTACCCTTACCTTTCCGCTGTAACCCCCTTCAGCTGTAGGAGCCCCGTAAAATGTTGGAATCGGTGGGCGGGTCTCTTTTCTGGCTTTTTTTGCCATCATGGTGTCACAAGACTCCCCACCCACCTCTACACTCTCCTACTCTTTCTGCTGGCGTCCTGGGAGCTGACTGCACCATGTAAATCCTCCTCAGTCTCCTCAGATCTTCTGCTAATCTTGTGGATCACACCTCATGATGAGTAACATCCAGTGAAAAATCAGGAAATTCACCACATGACTTCAGCATTTCCAATCATGCTGAGGTGTGGAGCAGCCAATCCTGGGAGAACTGGAGAAGAAAGGAGGGGGGATGTGAAGCTGGAATCGTAGCTCTCTCTCTGCCCTCATGCCCATGCATGAGATAAGGAAATCAGATGTCAGTCACAGCAGTGGGGGATGTGGTGACACACATTTATCTGTGTGTTCATTTTTATCTCTGTAAAAAAAAGCAAGAGGATTGCTCAGAGCTGGATTAACAGTTTGTGGCAAGACTGGGCACAGATGAGTTAACATCCTCTACTGTACCAGGTTGAAGTCTTCAATACTTTTTTTTTCAGGTTTACATCCACTTTGGGTTGTTCCATTGTCCTTAGGAATGGGACGGATTGATACTGCTGTGTTGATGGAAAAGATCCTTTATATCTTACAAGATAAAATCCTCTTGTTTTCCATTAAATGGGATGTCTGGATTACTCGTCGTTAGAGTTGAGCGAACCGAACTGTAAAGTTCGGGTCCGTACCGAACTTTGGGTGTCCGTGACCCGGACCCGAACCTGGACATTTGAAAAAAAGTTTGGGTTCGAGTTCTGGGTTTGGGTATTTGATCCCACCTGTTGAATAGCTGCAGGGCAGCCAATCAACAAGCGTTTCACTGGTTTGCCCTTAGAAGCCATCACAACCATGCCTACTAATGGCATGGCTGTGATTGGCCAGTGCATCATGTGACCCAGCCTCTATATAAGCTGGAGTCACGTAGTGCTGCATGTCACATGCTCTCTGGGTAGTGTAGGGAGAGGATGCTGCTGGTGCTGTGAGGGACAGATGGCAGATATAATAACATCTCATCCGGCATTACAGAATGATCTGATTGTGGACTAGGTAGAGATTACTACTACTACTGCTTTGAGGGACAGATTGCAGATCTCATCCTGCATTACAGAACAATCTGGCTGGACTAGGTAGAGTCTACTGCTTAGAGGGACAGATTATTGTTCTAAAATCATCTCCTAGTTCTATAGGGAGAGGTTCCTGCTGTTGCTGTAAGGGACAGATGATTGACACACACAGCCATTGGTATACTTGTTTTTTTGAATATGCCTCGATATTTTGGGGGCTACCCCAATTAGAAAAAAAACAAACAAACAAACAACAAAAATTGTTGGCTACCTCCTCCTCCTCCACCACCGCCACTTCCACCTACACTGCCACGGTCACGGCCTAGTCAACCTCTAGGCTCCTACTCCACATCCACCCCCCTTCCCATTTTTATTTTTTTTTTATTTGATTTTAAGTTATTATCCCTATCCCCATTTTTTTTATAGGGCACTTGTCCTACTCTTTCCCCCATTTTACTTCCCTTTGCAGCCCTCTAGCATTTGCCAGGACTTTTTTACAGCCATTTTTGTACCCAAAAGTTCAGGTCCCCATTGACTTCAATGGGGTTCGGGGTTCGGGGTCCGAGGTCAAGTTCAGTACCGAACCCAAACTTTTTTGCGAAGTTCGGCTGGACCCGAACATCCAGATGTCCGCTCAACTCTACTCGTCGTCAAAGTTTATAACTTGATTTCAAGTTCATCCCCCATATCAATGCCTTATATTTTGGATTGCTATCGTGTCTCTGTGGATCTTCTACCTGTGGTATTTTTTTTTTGTCTTTCTGATACCACTACTTATTATATTTCAGTTTTGGTACTCTCATTGTGTTTCATGGTTGTTATTTTGTGACTTGTGTGTACATTCTCATTTTATATTTTTTTGCACAGTATATGCATTGTCCTAATGGATTTGTGTTGCTTCTTTATATTTTTCCAATAAAGAGTTTGTAAGCAAAAAAAAAAAAGAATATGTTTGCCTTTAACCACTTCAGCCCCGGAAGGATTTCACACTTTAGGACCAGAGCACTATTTGCGATTCGGCGCTGCGTCGCTTTAACTGACAATTGCGCGGTCATGCGGCGTTGTACCCAAACGACATTTGCGTCCTTTTTTTCTTACAAACAGAGCTTTCTTTTGGTGGTATTTGATCCCCTCTGCGTCATTTCTGATCGCCGCTATAAACAAAAGAAGAGCGACAATTTTGCAAAAAATCCCAAATTTCTTACTTTTTGCTAAAATACAAATCCAAAAAAAAATATAAAAAAACATTTTTTTCATCGGTTTTGGGCGATTTATATTCTTCCTCATATTTTTGGTAAAAAAATCGCAATCAGCGTTTATTGATTGGTTTGCGTAAAAGTTGCCGCGTTTACGGATGATGAGAATTAATTCCTGGGGGTTTTAATTTTTTTTTATTTTTACTAGTAATGGCGGTGATCTGCGATTTTTAGTGGTACTGCGATATTTCAGCGGACATGTCGGACCATTTTGACACTTTTTTGGGACCATTGGCATTTATACAGCGATCAGTGCTATAAAAATGCACTGATTACTGTGTAAATACCATTGGCAGTGAAGGGGTTAACCTGCAGGGGGCGCTCTAAGGGTTAACTGTGTTCCCTGGGCGTGTTCTAACTGTGTGTGGGCTGCCCTGGCTGGGGAAAGGGGATGATCACGGCTTCCATATACAGGAAGCCTGTGATCATCGCCCTTCCCCCTCTATGAGAACGGAGGTCCGTGTTTACTTACACGGACCTCCGTTCTCTCGCTGCGGGGGGGCCATCGCGGGTAGCCGATGGAGATCGAGTCTGCCCTATGCCCTCCCTGCCCCCCCAGCACAGTGAGCGCGTGAGCGCGCCTCCGGCGGTGCGCACGCTCACAATATTAGTTATTGCGGCCGCCGTCAGGTGACGGCGGTTTGCGATAACGAGCCACCTTGTCGCCGTCACGCTGGTGGTTAAAAAAACATAATAAATACGTATATTTCCCGGAAAAAAATTTGATTGTATTATTTTTATAGGAGCCTGTAAACCATTGCTTACACAATCAGTGGGTGGAGGGTGCAGTGTCAGGCTCCTGCAAGCTCTTACTCTAGATTTCTGTCCGTACCTCTGTATGGGATTTCAGTTAGAGAGCTGGAGGAAATGTCAATGCATTTCCTCCAGCTCTCTAACTGAAATCCCATACAGGGATTTGGAATGGATTAGGAGTGTGCTGATTATTGCACTTGTATTCCATTGAAGAAGAGTAGTCCGTCACCCACGCCAATTACAAGGGGGAAGCACTCTCACATTGTTATCGCGTCTACAAACTATGAGAATAGATTTATGGCGTTTTTATCATTTATTTTTTTTTGCTAGTAATGGCGGCGATCTACAATTTTTAGAGGGACTGCAATCTTGCAGCGGACATATAGGACACTATAGACACTTTTTGGGACCACTGACAGTTATACAGCGATCAGTGCTATAAATAGGCACTGATTACTGTGTAAATGTCACTGGCAGGGAAGAGGTTAACACTAAGGGGTAATCCCTATCAGTGTGTTCTAACTGTGTGGGGGCTGGGATGACTGGGGGAGGAGAGTGATCGCTGCTCCCATATACTGGGAACATCACTCTCCTCTCCCCTGTCAGAACGGGGATCCGCTTGTTTACATTCACTGATCCCCATTCTGTCACTGCCAGGGAGCGATTGCGGGTGACCGGCAGACATGGAGTCCACCCAACCTGCTGGTTGGCTACCCTGCTAGCGTGTGAGAGCGTGTGCCCACAATACACGCTCCCGCCGTCAGGTGACGGTGATTCACACAGGTGAACCATGTTGCCGTCGTCAATTTACGTCGGGTGGTCGGCAACTGCTTAACCATAAATCGAAAAGGAGCAGAATCGACCACCTTGAGGATGCCCATGGCCAAAGACTCACAAACCCACTCCACATAGCTAACCGTTTTGCAAAACTCTATAACTTAGAATCATCTCAGGCAATTCCCCCTCCTAACCCGACCCAAATTCCAGTCTTACAATCCCTCTCGCTCCCCCAGGTGTCCTCTATGGGACTCTACTAAGCTGTCTACTCAATTTTCCACTCAAGAAATTCAAAAAATGATCTCCAATCTCCCCGTGCACAAAGCTCCAGGCCCCGACTGTTTCGGCAATGAATATTTGAAAGCATTTAGCAATAAACTCTCCCCTTACCTGCAAAAGGTATATAACGCAGCAGCGCAATCATCCACTCTCCATAGGGAATCACTTGAAGCATTAATAATCAATGTAACCAAAACCAGGAAAATCTCCCGATAGCCCAGCCAACTACCATCCCATCTTACTCCTCAACGCAAACATTAAAATATATGCTAAAATCATTGCTTTATGACTGTAAAATATCATTCCAAAATGAATCCACCCTGAACAAATGGGATTTGTGAAAGTTTACCAAATCTCGGATGGCACTAGACGCATCCTTAACAATATTACAATGGGCCAAAACTCATTGCACGCCTTCTCTGCTCATTTCCTTGGATGCAGAGAAGGCGTTTGACCGCGTCCACTGGTCGTCCGTACCTTTGGTTTTATGGGATTCATTGACTCAGCTATCGGTGCCCTCTGCTCCAACCCTTGTGCGAAAGTTTATTCTTCAGGTATTCTTTCGCATTCCTTTAACATCATAAATGGTACTAGGCAGGGGATGCCCTTTATCCCCCATAGCCTTTGCCCTAGTCATGGAACCCCTCACACAAGCCATAAATCTCTGGGCTTAAAATTGGACGTGGTGGCCATAGAATCGGCTTACATGCAGATGACATCATTATTTCCCTTTCAAATCCTGAGTCTACACTCCCTGAGGTTTTTATTCTTCTGCAAGAATTCAGTAATTTATCACTTTATAAGATAATGATTTCTCGGATGCTCCACATTTCGTTATCTAAAAAGGTTCAGACACACCTCTCAACTTCCCCCTGGGTCCCCAGATCCGGTATCAGATACTTAGGAATCCAACTGACATCATCAAACTCCTCTATCTTCAGCACTAACTATGTAACAGTAACTCGAACTACACAATGACAAACACTAGAACTCGCTAAGTCTCAATTCTCCTGGGCAGGTAGAGCAGCTGTTGCCAAGATGACTTTCCTACCAACCATTCTTTACCATTTCCGCGTGCTACCCATTCCACTTCCTGGACCCTATCTACAAAAACTTCAGGGCATGCTTAACAATTTTATATGGGGAAAGAATAAAGCCTGTTATTGTAACTGTACCCTGCACAGGCTTAAATCCACCACAAGTATGGGCATTCCCAACGTGAAATGTTATTATCATGCAGTGATTCTGGAGAAAGCATCTGCATGGTGGTCACCTCCCAAACATGGGCGTCCGCAGAACTTTTTCCAGGGGGAGGCATAATTTCAAGGTCATCCATGCTCTGCCCCTTTTTGACAATGTCATAATTACATTATCACGGTCAGAGACTGCAGACGTTGTACAGGAGATGGTCAGAAACTGCAGACATGATCCAGGAGATGGTCAGAGACTGCAGACATGATACAGGAGATGGTCAGAGACTGCAGACGTGATACAGGAGATGGTCAGAGACTGCAGACATGATCCAGGAGACGGTCAGAGACTGCAGACGTGATACAGGAGATGGTCAGAGACTGCAGACGTGATACAGGAGATGGTCAGAGACTGCGGACATAATCCAGGAGATGGTCAGAAACTACAGACATGGTACAGGAGACAGTCAGAGACTGCAGACAAGGTACAGGAGACAGTCAGAGACTGTGGACATAGTACAGGATACGGTCAGAGACTGCGGACATGGTACAGGAGATGGTCAGAGACTGCAGACATAGTACAGGATACAGTCAGAGACTGCAGACATGGAACAGAAGACAGTCAGAGACTGCATACATAGCACAGGAGACAGTCAGAGACTGCGGACATGGTACAGGAAACGGTAAGAGACTGCATACATGGCCCAAGAGACTGTCAGAAACTGCATACAGGGCTCAAGAGGATAAGGACCTAGTGGGGAACCCCTGATCTGATCCCTGATTCCAGGGGGGGCAATTGCCCCCCCTTGCCCCTACCTAAGGACGCCCATGCTCCCGAAGACAAACAATGGGCCTAAATTGAGCAAGCCATTATAGGACGACCGTTCAAAGGGCTGCTGGGTGCACTTCTTCTGGGTCTCACACCCCCATCCTCCCATTACTACACTATCAAAGCAACATTGTCCTCCTGGCTGCATTTGAAGGCTGCATCATGCAAAATAAGCTCCTGTTGACTTAGAATCTCTTCCTCTGAACACTCTAGAGTTCCTCACTAAGGATCTCTCTATCAAAAACTGGTCCGCAGAGGGGATTCTCTTGGTCGGACATCTGCAATATTCTAGTCTCCTCTTATATGAGGATCTGCAACGACACTACTGTCTCCCACATAAAGACTTTTATAAATACCTACATATGCTGGGACCCATCCTTACATCATACCACAAGATATTCTCTCTTTCTACTCAACTACTATATCCAACAAATAAGGCATTGCGTACTTCTACTGGCTTCTCTTGTCCTCCTCCATGCAAGAAAAAACCCAGACTATGAGGAAATGGGAAATTGACCTTTCCTGCAACTTCAGCTATTTACAATGGGACACCGCTACTACTAATAATCTACTAAAAGCATCCCACTGCACTCCGCATTGGGAAACCCACCTAAAGTTGCTACACGGTTGGTACTACAACAAAAAAATGCATCTCTGTTCTGCTGGAGAAATTGCGGGGACACAAGCTCCCTTCTACATATCTGGTGGCTATGCCCCAAACTCTTACCCTTTTGGGATAGTGTTTCAACTTATCTCATGAACACTATTCTGGCTCCTGATCCTGCCATTGCTCTCCTATTAAACTATAAACACTGGCCCAAGTCCCACCTTCCTTTCTTTGTTCCCTGCATGACTGATGCCAAGCAATGCATCGCTTTAGATGGAAAACTCCAGATCTTTCAAAGTTTGCTTCCTTTCTGGAACACCTCAATACCCAGACCCAATTTGAACTCATGTTTTCAGTGAAAAAAGGCAAGCGTCAATATTTTTGTGCACAGTGGTCGGCCTGACTCCACCACTCGTTATGTACTGCTCATCTGTAATGGTAGCACGGTAACTCCACTGGTACCCTTGGAATGTCACCTTTGATGTTTAGATGCTCTCTTATTGATGGAACATTCTTTCTGTTCTCTTTGTTATTTTAAGAGATGTACCCAGCATTTGCTCATTGGTTTTTTTTTTCCTTGTTACTTTATGTCCTTTTCTGTTAAATGTTTGGACTCTGTAACTTTCTGTTGCACTGACTTCTAAAGATCCCTTTGTATGTTGAATACTTGAAATACAATAAACACTAATGATTGAAAAAAAAAACTCAACTGACATTTTTACTATTCTTGAGACTACCCAAAGCTAAAATAAAGTGCTTCTTGGCCGGGGTTAATCTCCTTAAATTCATGCATACATACCTGTTACTTTATATGGATCTTTGCAAAAACATCCAGACTGGTTGTTCCTTAGTTGCCATTCCTCATCCGCGTTACATTTCTGTGTTGAAGCACCTAAACAGAGAAGAATTTTCTGATGGGTACCAATCATACTTCTGGGGTACTTGAATAAATCAGATAACATCAAGAAATTTAATATGTTTCATAGAATTAGTGGATTGGTTTGTAACCCAATGAATCTGCAAATTGTGTTTTTTCTTTGTTCTGTGCAAACACATTAATCATGTCTGCAGAGAATTGTACAAATACAGCTGCCCATTGCCTTCTACCAAATCAAAAAAGTTGACACAGTGGTTCTCCCCCATAGGTCATCATTACCATGAATTATCAGGATATTTTTCCAAACTGGATATTGTCACAAAAACAGTGATTACTGTACATCTTCACTAAAATTTCATTGAAATTAGCCTTTTAATTTTCTATGGCTTGAGGACAGGCTTGAGAGAACTATCATTTGTGTTCCTGTTGGAGCACACACTGTATGGCATCAAGGGCTGTGACAAGGCAGGAGCGTAAGGGACAGCTACCCCTGGTAGATTCTTTCATGTGGGTGGAGGGATGCCAAATGGCTGCCCTGCATTTCTCTGAAAATGCACTACAGAAGAGGAGTTGGCTGCTGCTGCTCTGTGTCATTGAGCTCACTTCGGGCTCATTGCTGCCACCCCTGGCCACTTTCTGCATGTGCACTCCTCCTGTGTGTGCTGTCTGAATTCTATACTGTGCTCTGCTCCAGCTCTTATTTGTGTCTTAGCTCTGCTCAGCATGTAGAAACAAGAGCTGGGCTAAGAAGATCGCCTTTACAAGTAGGGGCTGTGTATAAGGGAAGAAGGGAAGGGGCTATTTGTGTACAGGGTTGTAGAAATAAAATCACTGTTTACTTGATTTAAACACAGGACAGCTGCCAGCACAACACCATGACAACCAGTGTAATCAGTTAGAACAATAATAGTGCAGCGCTATCTATAAATTGTACAACCAAGCATAGTAAGTAATATACTGGTTCTCAAAGGACAAATCAAGACAAATGTAGACTAACAAGCACATAATAGAAAATAAAAACATAAAAATGAAGCACACTTAGGTGCTAAATAGGGTTGATATACTCAGTTCCAGCCCAAGATGCCAATAGGCTAAATTATGGCTAAACACATGAGGGTAAACCAAACCCACTAGACGGCAAATAATATGTACTGAATTCCAACCCGGACAGTTCACACAGGTGGAAAAAGTGAGAAGACAGGTAAGTGAAAAGTCCCAAACAGTGAGCGATAAGTGGATAGAGTATTGAGTCTTCACAGGTATGCTGATAACTCCAATCAAGTGTGTCGGTGTGATCCACCACCAGGTGCAATATACACTTACCGGAAACCGGTAACAACCAGAATATGGCTAGCTCTTAAAGGGATAGCACCTCCAATAGGCTGGAATGGATTTCCACCTAAAGATAAGGATTGCCAGATTCAAATCAGATATTTGGCACCAGGAGTCCAATCTCCAGGTCACCACCAATGAAGCATCACAATGGCTCAACTATCCATGCAAGGAAACAAAATCTCACCATAGCATAAAATCCTTATGAAATTTATTAAAAAAACGGTGTAACAACTTACATAGCGTGCAGTAAACATGAGCTCATCATCCATGACGTCTATAGCATTGTTCAAGGGGATCACAAAATCCAACGCGTTTCGTTACCAATAGGACGTCTTCTGGGGTCAATATTGTTCTATTTGTGTACAGGGTGCAGGAGCTTTGTGTGTGAACAAATGTGTGTGTGGGGGGGAGGGCTGGCATATATACCGGTATGAAGACTGTGCGTATACAGGTATGAGGGTGAAATGTGTGTTTAGGTGTTGTGGGTGTACAGGTATAAGGGGAGCTGTGTTCATACTGGTGTGAGGGGAGCTGAGCTGTATTCATACGAGTGTGGGGGGGGCTGAGCTGTGTTCATACAGGTGTGGGGGGAGCTGAGCTGTATTCATACAGGTGTGGGGAGAGATGAGCTGTGTTCATACAGTTGTGGGGAGATGAGCTGTGTTCATACAGGTGTGGGGAGAGATGAGCTGTGTTCATACAGGTGTGGGGAGAGATGAGCTGTATTCATACG
>BLSH010057654.1:47831-71781 GCA_018402905.1 Glandirana rugosa
ACCCTAAAGTCTACAGTTCGTTGAACCCCGCTGAACTCCACTGAGTTCAGCCTCGCGTTCAGCGGGGACACACTTACCCTGGAATAACAGTTTCGAATTAACTTGGTGGACTTCAATCTTCGACTAACCGATGGTACGTGTCGACGTGGCCTAAGACTCACGAGGTCACAATCATTCTCAGCCAAGTGTGATATCGCTAGGCTGAAGTCCGTGCTGAAGTATCTGCTGAAGTCGCGTTTAAACCCACTGAATGTTGCTCTGGACTTCGTTGGAGGTACGGTGGGCGACTTGCGCTCCGACTTGAGTCACCTCAAGTCGCCCCAAGTTGCTTGACATCTGAAATCCCATTGAAATGAATGGGAGCCGTCTTAATGTACACGACTAAGTCGCTCTGACTTCAGAAAAAAGTTCCTGCGTGACTCAAGGCAAATTCTATCCAACTTGCGCCCATAGAAATTAAAGGAAGTTGCCTTCAAGTCGGATCCCCATGTTAATGCAAGCGACTTTACAGTGAAAAGAATAGAATTTATGTTTGGGGCAAGCCCCTCCCTCCCTTCTCTGATTGGCCACAGGCAAAGTCGCCTAGCATAAGTTGTGTTGTAAGTCGCGCTAAAGTCGCGCTGAAAGTCGCGATGCAATTGCCTAGCAAAGTTGCGCCAAGTTGGATGGCCCCTGTGTGGATGCAGCCTTAATCTCTCAGAAACCCAGCCTGTTCAAAAAATACTTTCTAGCTGTGGTGCAAACATGTATGCTATTTCCATCTTTGGTGTCTAAAACGACACTAACGGATGCTAAATTCCTGTTTAACCCTTCATACATTGCAAATTCCATACAGGCTGCAAAAGTGTCACATGTTTTTCAATTTTTAGTCTTCCAAAGAAGGGAAAAATCTTTAGATTTCAAGGTGCAATGTGATTTCTTTCTCTTTTTCCAAAAAGTGTGTCCTATATTAGAAAGGCTTAAAAGCTGTCCTTCAAAACTCTTCCCTTAGGCCCCTTTCACACGGGGCGGATCCGTAGGACAAACTCCGCTAGCTTAGCAGGGGAACGCTCCATTAATCCTATCTGGCCAGCGGATGACAGATTCTTCTCTGCTCACTGTGCAGCGGTGGACTTTTTCAGAGTCCCTCTGTGCTCTATGGGAAGATCGGATGAAAACGCACTGCATGTCCATTTTCATCCGATCCCATCCGATCCAATCTGCTGGACGGATGGCTAATGTATCGCCATCCATCTGTTTTCAGTGGATCTCGTTGGATCAGATGGCAGACGGGTGTTAGCAGACGCATATCTGCTGACATCCACCTGCCCATAGAAGTCAATGGGTGGCACGCTCGGATTCTGAAAAACGGACAGGTGGATCCGAGCGGGCCAATCGTGTAAAAAGGGCCTAATATGTCATCTGCCTGCTCACTGCCTCTAGAATGGTGGCAAAAAGACTCCAATAAGTCTGAATGAAATGTTTACAATTGTTTGGGTCTTTGGTCTGAGAAAAAAAAAGACATTGCGGTTTTCATATCCAAGATCAGGTCTGCTGGATCTGACATAGAATCTTAACAAATAGGGGGTACATACTGTCCACTTCCTAATCAGTTCAGTTTTTATGGCATGTTGCTCTAAAAAAAGGACACTCTGTAACTTTTAATAGGATCAAGCCTGCCTTGTCTCTCTCTCTTGGATTTCGGCCTAGTAAAAACATTTACATGCTGTGATGTATGTCTGTAAAACCTGATTTCTTAATCTAGATAAAATATGAGTCATCCATTCCTCTCACTCAGAGGCTAAGGAAATACATTGCAAGTCTCTACAATATTTAGGGCTGCTGTATTTGTTATATCTTACCCTAATTGTATTTTGACGTATCTCTCTTTCTCTCTCTTCCTTACATTGCTGCCTTGGACCCTAATCAAACTGCTTGCATGCTCTCCAGCTACTGCGTGATTTTTTTGTTTTTGTCTCTACAGGGATAATGCAGTTGGTATGCTGAAAAAGAAAAATAATCACAATGCCATGTTTCAATGTGGATTTGTGGTTTGGGGTTGGCACGCAGCACTGTGTGTTCCATTCCAGAATAAAAGATCACAACAAGCTAAGCTCTTTGACCTTTTTTTGCCCAGGTTTGGCAACGTAAAGTATATGATATTGATAGCAAGTATCATTCTGGCTATATTGTCTCTTTTGCTTTCAACACTCAGTTACTGTATTACTTCTAAACAAAAAGAAAATCTTTTTGGAAAAACTATAATTACAAGTTTCTTTTGCGGTGGAAATCAATCATTTTGGGTTACCGCAACTGTAATTGCCAAGCAATTATGTTAAAGTAAAGTAAATGAATAGACATGGCATTTATGTGATGCTAGCATATGGTGTCTCTGATGCGGTCCCTGAGAGTCTTACCATTCTGTAATTCTACGTCCAGTTTTAGAAATCCACTAAACATGTTATTTAAAGAAATTACATATTTCATATGTTGCATTTTAGGCTGCCCCAAAATGGCCTCTCCTCTTTGAATGATAACTTACTTTTTTCCAATTAGTACATGTTTCCCCCGGATTAGTAAACCCCTCCCCCCCTCACAATTTGACAATATCTTGCCTAAAATGGCCATTACTGAAAACAAAAGTTTGGTTCCCTTTGATTTCAGTAAGGTTTGGATTACGGATCTAAACTTCAACAACATTCACCGATTATTTGCCAAACCAAAACTGAGTACAATCGACTTATCACTAGTGTTGGGCGAGCAGCTTGAGCATAAGTTTGGTCCGAACATTGCCTGTTCGGCGAACACCCAAATTTTCAGGATGTTTGCCTGCCGAGTGCACAGTGAATAAGTGCGAGTTGTTAAGGAGGGGGCCGGGCCGCTGTGTCCTTAACAACGGATGAATCATCAGCTGATAGCTGAAGGAAACAAAACTTATTGTTGGCAATAGAAAAATGTTAAAAAAAAATATTGTGGGGGTCCACCCATCCATACCAAGTCCTTTAGGTCTGGTATGGATTTTAAAAGTAACTCCATACCATAATAAAAAAACGGTGTGGGCCCCCCCAAAAAAAACAGCCCATACCAGACTCTTATCTGAGCATGAAGCCTGGTAGGCCAGGAAAGGGGGGGGGGGCGAGCGAGTGCCCCCCTCCTGAACCATACCAGGTTACATGCCCTCAACATTGGGGGGGTACTTTAGGGCACCCCAAAGCGCCTTGTCCCCATGTTGATGGGGACAAGGGCCTCTTCGCCACAACCCTGGATTGTGGTTGTGGGGTCTGCGGGCGGGGGGCATGTTGTAATTTGGAAGCCCCTCTTAAAAAGGTGGCCCCCATATCCCTCCCGCCATGTGAATAAATAGCAGAGAAGCCTGTTGACAGCTGATGACTCATCCATTGTTAAGGACGCAGCCCGGCCCACTCCTTAACAACCAGCAATTCACTGTGCCCTGATTGGGCAATGCATTGCTGAATCAGGGCTTAGAATGCACTGTGAAGCAGTGCAGTGCAGAGCATTGTAGGGTGCTAAGGGGGTGAACATCCTGCTCAGCTCCGATGAGCACTATTGTTAGTGTGGGAATCCACCAGCACAGTTGACAGTCTGCCGTTGTTACAGAGACACCCAGCGGGACTACCCGGGAACTGCAACAGGGACTTACATGTGTTTACAATTGCAATCTCATCTATCCCTGTGAGTACATAGCCTTTTAAAGCGGTTGCATACCCAAAATTGTAACTTTTACCTACAGGTAAGCCTATAATAAGGCCTATAATAAGGCCTATAATAAGGCCTATAATAAGGCTTACCAGTAGGTAAAATGAATATCTCCTGACGTCACGGTTTAGGAGATAGTCACCTTACATGCAGCCGCTGACGTCACGGTGCATCCGCATTGATGTCCCGGTGCATAGCCCCAGACCTTGCCGGAAACACTGCCAAAAAGAAGGGCTCACGCGTGTATGCCACTCACAGCGCCACTCAACGCTAGCCTGGAAGGATCCCCCCCGAGGGAAGATGTCCGCTCCCTCTGCAGAGACCGGGGAACCCTGATGCAGCTTCGTTCTGAGGTAAGTATTTCATAATGAGCTAGTATACAGTGCATACTAGCTCATGATGCCTTTGCCTTACAGGGGTTTTTTTTTTAATATTATTTGACCATACAACTGCTTTACCTGTTAGTGTTTTAAACAATTACACTTGGAAGTGCCGTTCCTGCTCTTCCTCGTGATTTATGATTCAGGCAAGTGGGGAAAATGACATGTCTGCTCATTTCCAGACAAGCCTACCAATGATGAGATGTACCTGTGGTTCAGAGCTCAGTGATGTTCCTTCCTGACTCTGACATCATAATCTCTGAAGGGCAGATTCATTGACCAATTGGCAGGAGCAGGGAAGAGTTGACCCAAGTGTTCAGCTCCAGGGTCTTATAATCACTGGCATTTTATAGGCAAGTATAGGGGTTGGGGGTTTCATGAGGTCTCTGCAAGGTTTGTGAGTCTTCATACAGGTATAGAACACATTTTCCTCTAGAATATTCCCTTTAGGAAACTTCTCTAGATGTTTACTGAGGGACCAAAAACAGGGCAAAAGTGTAGGGAATCTTGGATGGTTTACTCATTGCCATATATAATGTACAACAAGAGCAACAATCAATGATCTGATCATCACATTATATTGTAGAAGTATAAAATAATCCACAGGACTTCCACCATTGGGATCTGATAGAGGAATAAAACACTTACTGGGAGTGGTGATGGGAATCGGACCTGTAAGATAGAATAAATGATATGACATGAATACATATTATCAGACACATTGACATCCTACATTGTTACCTGTATGTCCTGCTTAGATGTCTGAAATGTGGGGCTGATTATTTGGGATTGATGTAAATGTGATATCCACTGTAGGTCTTCATGGTCCCCCAACTTTAACCCATCCCCAACAATTATCATTCATCTGGCTTATTACAGCCACCTAGGGTTGGGAGTTTCATGAGGTTTCTGCAAGCTATGAGGGTCTTCATAGAGGTATAGAACTCACTTTGGGTAAAGCAGCCCATACATTAGTCATTTTTTTTCATTCAATCAATGGGTTGAACAAATAAAAGGACCTGATTACCCCATCCACCCATTGGAGGTGGACGAGGGAGTCCTCCCTGCTAATCTTTTGTATTCTGACAACAGGGACACCTGCAGGTATCATCATCACCATATATAATGTAAACCAAGAGCAACCAATCAATGATCTGATCATCACATTATATTGTAGAAGTATAAAATAATCCACAGGACTTCCACCATTGTGATCTGATAGAAGAATAAAATACTTACGAGGTGTGGTAGGAATAGGGTCTGTAAAATAGAATAAATGATTTGAAATCAATGCATATTATCAGACACAATGATATTCTTCATTGTAACTTGTATGACTGGTTTGAATGAATGGGGGCTGGGCACTTGGGATCAAAACAAATCAGATATTCTCTGAAGGCCTCATGGTCCCCCAACTTTACCCATTCCTAACAATTAACATTCATCTTTCCTAGACTTAAAGCTGAGTTCTACCCAGATTTTTTTTTCCCTTTGCCTATATAGACTTACCTTTGAAGGAAAAATACATTTATACACACCCTAAGTCTCTTGTTGCTAGGTGGTCTCTGTAATCTGCCCCTTTTAGGACCTAGGCCATGGTTAGGCAACCTGCAGCCCTCCAGCTGTTGTAGAACTACATTTCCCATGAGGCATTGCAAGGCAAACAGGTATAATTACTCCCAGGGGCATGATGGGACTTGTAGTTTTGCAACAGTTGGAGGGCCGCAGGTTGCCTACCCCTGTCCTAGGCTCTTCTCCTCACTTCCTGCTTCCCCTGGCCTCCTGGGAGATGTGACTCATCATTTCCCAGGAGTCAGTGGGCCTCCCTGTACTGTAAAATCGTGTTATTTCCAGACAGGAAATGACGCGATTTAAGGCGGACCGAGATCGAGGAGTGCATGATGGTTACCCACCATGCACTTCTTTCAGCAAGAGATGCCAGGAGACCCAGGATGGGCTTCAGATGCCCTCACCTAACATGGAAAAGTCCAGCAGTGAGAGAAACGAAATTGTGAATAGAAAATACATGGAGTTACCAGGCGGTTTGTAAGTAAGGAAACAAAAGGTTACATCAGTTTAGTATTTAAAAGAGTGGATGCCGAAAAAAAAAAAATTCTGGGTGGAACTCCGCTTTAACTCTTGACTTTAAACCTTAACACTGAAACTTCATCCCTGTCCTAAGCTGGAAAATTGACCCACCAGGAGACCCGAGCGACCAGCCGGCATGTCCTGAAAAAAGCTGTAATCGGCTTGAATTGGGTCTCCAATGTAGTAACCCGGAAGCGATGTCATAATGTCACTTCCGCTTTACTCAGATGCCAATGGCGCCAATTAAAAAAAACCCAAGGCATTCAAAAATGCAGATTTTGCTGTGTTGAATACTTTGAAATGCGGAGGAGAGATTTGGGGCCTTTTAGACCCCAGATCTCTCCATAAAGAGGACCTGTCACCGCCTATTACTGTCACATGTGGTGTTTACATTTATTATAGACCCCAGATCGCTCCATAAAGAGGACCTGTCACCGCCTATTACTGTGGGAACAAGTCTCCTGAAGAAGCCCGATCGGGCGAAACATGTTGAGCTGGGACACCAGAGTATACAAATGAGTGACTCTATGTTTTTATTATTTTAATATATGTATCAAATAACATTTGTATATTTTTTAAATTTGGCATATGTATATTATTGGCACCTTTAAATGCATGGAACAGCTAAGTCTGGTTCCATCCTTTCAAACTCAACTATATATTTACTATGGATGTGGTGCCCTTTTGGCTCCTTACCAGCCTTTAATACTCTTTAATGTTGGTCTTGAAGTGGTTAAATGGAACAGGATGCATTTTTTTTTAGGATACAAACACTTTAAACAATAACTCATCTAACCCAAACACCATATCTCCCCCCCCCCACACCTTAAATTGAGTGTGTGTAAACCCAAATACTAAACTTGTATAAATCTTCCCCTTTTTGTCATCTAAATGTAGTTGTGTGAGAGTTTTGATTTTAGGTTTAGAAAATGTTTAAGAACGCCTGTAGATCTCTCCAGTTTCTGCTCTCTCTGAGGTCTTCCAATGATCGAGCGACCACCAGCTTCCAATGCTGCAGGAGTGTGGTTACCCCCCCCCCCCCCGTGTGAACTACAGGAGGTTGATTTATTCAGTCAATGCCCCCTGCTGGTTGATTGATTGATTGACCATTTATCAGCGGAGATTAGGACTTCCTGTAACTGAGACTTGTGCCGGACAGCTTGGCCTATTACAGGAAGTGGAAAAACATCTGCTCTACTGGTGGGATCATCAGGTAATTAAACTACACTGTGGGGAGGGCTCAGGCAAACAATAACTGCTGTGATGTTCCTACCGATAGGTTGCATCGTATATATCATTGATACACATTTCCTATTTAAACAATCAAACCCCTATGTTTCACCTCCTATTTTTTTTTTTTTTTTGAAGCCCGTGGTGGTGTGAAACACACCTCAAAGCTTACCCGGTGCATAAAAAAGTGCACACCACAAAAGTGAAGACACAAAAAGTGCACATGGGTGTACACATGGCCCCCTCCGTAGAGGAAGGGCCTAAACCCTGGTCCCTCGGGGCACAAAGCTCCTGACAGGGATTGGGGTATCATGCACCAAGGACTGCCTAGCCAGAAGGCCAGGCAACCCCCAGTTCTCGTTGGCGACCAGCCGGAACCGGCCGCCCCTCGATACTAAGTGGGGCTCCCCCGAAGGGAGACCCCATGAGAGGCGGTGAGTCAAGCCAGAAGGCCATACCCACCGCCAACCCAAGACTTTCAGGGCAGGCCTGAAGACCGTACATCCTACTCATCAAACGGTGCTTGTGCAACCCAACAAATAAGTGACACGACACTACAAACAAAACAATCAAAAGGTGGGGGAAGGATAGTGGAGGAGTGAGAAAGGTGCCTTTGTGAAAAACAAAGGCCGGCCTTGCGGCCATAAATCAAAAATTCCTCCAGTCCTGGCCAAAAGGTTTCACCTCCTAATCCACAATCTAAAGCCCAATGATAACTTAAGCCTTAACCTTATTAACACCAAAGACTAAACTTTCTGCTGATCCATTGGGCTGCTATAACCATTTATGGGCAGATTGTTCCATGCTGTCTCCTCCTCATATGACTTTTTCAGTAGATTCAGTCTTTGTACGTTTGTCTAGGTCAGGGGTCTGCAAATGATGACCCTCCAGTTGTTTGGGAACTACAATTCCCATCATGCCTAGTCATATCTGTAAATGTCAGAGTTTTGCAATGCCTCATGGGATGTGCAGTTCTGCAACAGCTGGAGGGCCGTAGTTTGGAGATTCCTGGTCTAAGTTACCATTTCCTGCCCCTTCCTGCTCGCTGGCTGGTCTATGTCCAGAACTATTTTATATTGTAAAGAACCAGTGATGTCCAGGAGACATAGGACAACCTGCACTGTCCTCCTGGAATAATCTCTGTTCTAGAAGGAGTTTGGGCATTAGTGTATCATTTGGGGTTAATTCTTAAAAAGAAGATACCATAACTTATCCAATCGCACATTTACCTGATCGCCTAATTGGTCCAATTGTTATTAAACCGGCGGAATCAACAATCTTAGGGAGGTCAATTCCATCACTGGGACTCCCTGCTCTGGAGCAGGCCTAGAAAACAAACAAAGCCATCAGTTGGGGTTACACGGGTTCATCCATATAAAAATGTTCACAGAGCTAATATATGAGCTGACTGAATGCGGTTCAGGTTTATAATTTTATTTTCACTTTAACATTTGTAGAAAATAAGTGGAAATTGTTGTGCATTATCTAGCGATATATGTGGGTAAGAGGGTGGAGTCATGCAAATCAGGATTGGTTTATATTGCACCACCCACTTACTGTATCTCCTTGTTTTTGGGTTAATTTGTGCTGGAAGTGAGGATGTGTAAACACCTTTTATTTCATGAAGGCAATGCTGTATCTGTATGCTGGTAATATTCGATCATACAAAGGAATTGTAGACAAGTATGCTCTTCCAACCTTGTGGTAACAGTTTGGTGAAGACCCTTTTTGTATCCCCCTGTGACTGTCCCCTATGTACGACGCCAGCTCCATAAAGACATGGAGTGACCAGTTTGGGGTGGAGGAACTCCATTGTCCTGTACAGAGCCCCGACCTCAATCCTACTGAACCCCTTTGGGATGATATGGAATGTCAATGGTGAGCCAGGTCTTCTCATCCAACATCAGTACCTGACCTTAAAACGGGCACAAATTCCCAAAGACACCCTCCAAAATATTGTAAAAATTGTTCCCAGAAGTTTGAAGAATGTTGTAGCCACAAAGGGGGCAATTTCATTTTATTGGCCAGGGAGGTGGGGAAACACCATATTAATGTTCATGATTTTGGAATCAGATGTCCAACAAGCTCACCTAGGTGTGCTGGTCACATGATAATGTGTTGCACAGTATTTACAATGCAGGGAGAGCTGAAGAATTTATCTAATGATATGTATTCATAATATCCAAGGAAGGTCAGACCTAAAGAAATTGTCCATTAATGAACAGATTCCTTAGTTTGCCACCTCCTTCCTTTCCCTGAGCAGGAGACAGGGATGTCAATAACTCTTTACAGGTTTCCTGGACCTCCCGGCTATTGGACAAAGTCCAGGTAGAAGTGCTGGGAACAGGACACAGATGGAATCTACAGCAACTGGAAATGAATGTAGTGGGTGTAATATGTTGCTTGGCATTATGATTAGAGTTGAGCGAACCCGAACTGTAAAGTTCAGGTTCGTACCAAACTTTGGGGTGTCCGTGACCCGGACCCGAACCCGGACATTTGAAAAAAAGTTTGGGTTCGAGTTCTGGGTTCAGGTATTTGATCACGCATGTTGAATAGCTGCAGGGCAGCCAATCAACAAGCGTTTCACTGGTTTTCCCTAGAAGCCATCACAGCCATGCCTACTAATGGCATGGCTGTGATTGGCCAGTGCATCATGTGACCCAGCCTCTATATGAGGCTGGAGTCACAGTGCTGCATGTCACATGCTCTCTGGGTAGTGTAGGGAGAGGATGCTGCCGGTGCTGTGAGGGACAGATTGCAGATAGATAGATAGGTAGAGATTACTACTACTACTGCTTTTAGGGACAGATTACAGATCTCATCCTGCATTACAGAAAGATCTGACTGCACTAGGTAGAGTCTACTGCAGTGGTTCTCAACTCCGGTCCTCGGGACCCACTAACAGGCCAGGTTTGCAGGATAACTGAAATCCATCACAGGTGATCTCATTTGCTGTTCAGTGATTGCAGTATTCTAGTCTGCATCTCCCCAAGGCAATACTTAAAATCTGGCCTGTTAGTGGGTCCCGAGGACTGGAGTTGAGAACCACTGGTCTACTGCTTAGAGGGACAGATTATTGTTCTAAAATCATCTCCTAGTTCTATAGGGTCAGGTTCCTGCTGTTGCTGTAAGGGACAGATTATTGTTCTAAAATCATCTTCTAGTTCTATAGGGTCAGGTTCCTGCTGTTGCTGTAAGGGACAGATTATTGTTCTAAAATCATTTTGCAGCCCTCTAGCACTTTCCTGGACTTTTTTACAGTCATTTTTGTGCCGAAAAGTTTGGGTCCCCATTGAATTCAATGGGGTTCAGGGTAAAGTTCGGGTCAAGTTCGGTACCGAACCTGGACTTTTTCCCGAAGTTCGGCCGAACCCACCGAACCCGAACATCCAGGGGTTCGATCAACTCTATTTATGATTTCTCAGCATGTTTGTGAAGGATCTCATTTATCCAGGTCATGGCATATCTAGTAGAAGTTCATCACATTCAACTAGATCAGTGGTTCTTAACCCTGTACTCAGGTACCCCCAACAGGCCATGTTTTGGGGATTTCTCTTTGATAAAATCCAAAATTCCAAGCCATTGACACTGATTTAAAGCACCTGTGCTTCCTGTTTGCGCTCCAGTGTGACACGCAGGGAGGTGGACTCCACGCGCGTCGGCGATGTCGCGATGCGTGAGGCATTTCCGCCCCTCGCTGGGCGGGGTCGCACCGCGTCATCGGGGGATCGTCGTGTCTGGCTTGTATGTCCGCAGATGCGGTGTCCTAGCCAGACGCGCCTTCAAAAGTTCAGCTGTGTCCACTTGTGTTTACCACAGGTGGACATTAAATAGGAGGGTGTTTGTGAGGAACGCCGAGTCGCCATTTTGGCGTACACCTCTGGCCCATACAGGACCATTCCACTACTTGATATACGATCTTTTGAAAGGTATGTGCTTACACTGGGATATTTCAATGTGTGGTTACTCTGTATGATTCCCCATGTGGGACATGTTGCCCTGTGTGGAGTGCTGGGTCGGGTGGCATTCCTGGACAAGGGGGAAAAATCTTTTTCCTTCACTCTTAACATTGAGCAATTTGCCCTTAGGATTGGGATGAGACACATTGGGATACTCATTCAGATATAGCTTTATATATACAGTATATACAAACATTCCCCCCTTCTGTCCAGATAGGGCCACCGGACTAACTTACACACATGGTTGTTAGATGCACATACCTTTTGCCATGTATGTGATGGCGCCTTTTATTGATTGTAATACCCCTGTCTGGGATTCTTGTTTCTTTTTATATACGGCCCTACTACACTGCAATCTTCTTCACTGAATTGAGGCTTCAGGGCAGGGGCATCTGCTCCCCAGTTTGAAGGATCCTTGTCTGTGGGACATGTTGGGCCCCCCTTCCATCTCTGCCCCGCTTCTTCCATATTGGAAATCCACCCAACGTCTCCCCACTTATAGAGGCCGATGTAGATTTTTAGGACTCACCCTGGGATGGTTATGTCATCCCTCTCTCGGGGAACAAAGAAGGACAGTGGCCCCGGGTATAATCCAACATTTCTGGAGCGCTATGTGAGTATAACAATCTACTTTCCTGTACCACACACCTTATGAACATGAGAAAACCTTAATTGTTACTCCTTTTTCTTTTTTACATGAAAAAGTAATTGATATGTCTTATAGAAAATTGCACCCCAACAGATGCATATTTACCTCTGAAGAAGGACTCACTTATAGTCCGAAACATGTCAGGCTCGCATCAGTGACCCAGCATTGGACCAGCTCCCCCACTTCCATTTTGGGGGATCGGTTTTTCCAATCGGCTCACACAGCTGTTGGGTATTCTTCTGCATTTAGATATTGCTCATGATTTATTGTACACTGTAGAGCATATACCACAGACTTTTGTGGCTGTATATTTTCTGTATGTTTTATAATGTATCTTGATTATCTCTTTTAACCACTTCAGCCCCGGAAGGATTGGCAGTGACGTTGTACCCAAACAAAATTTGCGTCCTTTTTTACCCCACAAACAGAGCTTTCTTTTGGTGGTATTTGATCGCCTCTGCGTCATTTCTGATCGGCGCTATAAACAAAAGAAGAGCGACAATTTTGCAAAAAAAAAAACTAATTTCTTACTCTTTGCTAAAATACAAATCCAAAAAAAACCAAAAAAAAAAACATTGTTTTCCATTGGTTTTGGCCGTTTTCTATTCTTCCTCATATTTTTGGTAAAAAAAAATCGCAATCGCCATTTATTGTTTGGTTTGCGCAAAAGTTGCCGTGTTTACGAATGATGAGAATTAATTTCTGGGGTTTTTATTTTTTTGTTTGTAGCGGTTTGTAGCGGTAATGCGATATTGCGGCGGACATGTCGGACCATTTAGACACTTTTTTTGGGACCATTGGCGTTTATACAGCGATCAGTGCTATGAAAATGCACTGATTACTGTGTAAATGCCATTGGCAGTCAAGTGGTTAACCTGGAGGGGGCGCTCTAAGGGTTAACTGTGTTCCCTGGGCGTTCTAACTGTGTGTGGGCTGCCCTGGCTGGGGAAAGGGGATGATCACTGCTTCCATATAGAGGAAGGCTGTGATCACAGCCCTTCCCCCTCTATGAGAACGCATATCCGTGTTTACATACACACGGGGGGCATCGAGGGTAGCCGGTGGCGATCGAGTCCCTCCTACCCGCTCCCTGCCCCCCCCCCCCCCCGGACACAGTGAGCACGTGAACGCACCTCCGCGCTCTCACAGCAATAGTTATCGCAGCCGCCGTCATATGACTGCGGTTTGCGATAACGAGCCACTTTGTCACCGTCAGACCGCGGTCGGCAAGTGGTTAATTGTCGCTCTTTTTTTTTGTTTATAGCACAAAAATGAAACACCACAGAGGCGATCAAATACAAACAAAAGAAAGCTCTGTTTGTGTAAAAAAAAGGACCTCAATTTTATATGGGTACAACGCCGCAGGACCGCGCAATTGTCAGTTAAATTAACGCAATGCCGTATCACAAAAAAAAAAAAATGGCCTGGTCATGAAGAGGGGTAAATCTTCTTCTGGAGGAGAAGTGGTTAACATTCACTGTTGGGGTGTTCAAGTAGAAGTTCACCCAATTCTAATTACCTAAATAATTGTTAAATGAAAACAGTGGCTAATTAATTAGCCCGCCTCTTCCAAATTGCAGGTTTTACATATTTACCCCTCCCGTGTGTTCTCTACAAAAAAACATCAGCTATGGAGAGCAGACGGTATTATGATGACCACCCAAGCAGTAGAGTTAAATACAAATGTTTGAGAACAATTTAAAATTACTAATGGGAAATATAAACCAACTCCTTCAAAAAGAGGGATTCACATTGTGTCAATCACATAGTTAAACTAATCCAGACTGTGGCCCTTGTGGCCAATCAGTCCTAAAGGAACTATGAAACCCAGCTGGGAAAACATTATTAAAAGTAATTCTTTAGGCTCCAATAACGCTTGTGTGAGGTGTCATGCAACTTTGGACATCAAAGACAGTTCCCAATGTTTTCCAATAATAACCATTGATATATGCGTGACGTAACGTTGCAGCAACTTCAAAGTGGCTCATGCACTACTTTGGTCAGACTTTCACGCAACTCGAGGGCCGTAGACTTCAAGGTTAACCCTCAGAAGTTTGAATAAAAGTCATACCTGAATGTTTTACAATGCAACAGTTATCCATTATCATTGGTCAAAGCCAAAGTCGTATCCAAGCCGCACCCATCCAAAGTTGCACTAAAGTCAGCGCAGCTTTGGAGTTGTACAAGTATGAATGGAGCCCTAGAGTAGATATGGAGCAGGCAAACGACTAAAGCCTCGAACACACAGGTGCACCGGTTGTACAACCGAACGTACAATTTTGGACCAAGTTGGCTGTTGGTGACTTGTTACGAGCGTATAAAGAGCAAGATTAGGTGAATGTGATTTGTGAATTAGGAATGTAGGTTTCCCAGAACGGACACTTCTGGGTGTTCATGACTTCTGAGCATGCGTGTTTTGCATGTACAGCTTTGTTGGACCAATTTCCCTGTACACACAGTACAACACTTGTACAACGCCTTGTTGTACAACAAAAGTTTTCTAGCCTGCTCATCCAACTTCTGTTGTACGACCGTCGGCACGTCGGCTACTGTAATCGCGCCTACTAACGGTCTGATGATCATACAATAAGCTGTTGTACAACCTTTGTACCGTGTGTACGGGCCTTGAGGCTGGGTTCACACTATCCAACATTTAAACGCTCCGAATTTGATCCTACTTTGCTGTGCGATTATTTACAGTCCAACATAGGGTCAAAGTCGGACTGATTTTCTGTGAACAGGGACCCGACTTTGATCCCGACAATAAAAAGGCCAACTCCACACCAAATTAAAAAAAAAAAAATGGCACGGGGTCCCCTTCCAGGAGCATACTAGAACCTTTGGTATGGATTTTAAGGAGAACCCCACGCTAAATAAAAAAAAATGGCGTGTGGTTCCCCCCAAAATCTATACGAGACCCTTATCCAAGCATGCAGCCCAGCAGGCCAGGAAAGGGGGCCCCCCTCTCCTGGACCATACCAAGCCGCATGCCTTCAACATGGGGAGTACTGGTTCTGTGGGGCCCAAAGCACCTTGTGCCCCTGTTGATAAGGACAAGGGCCTCTTCCCGACAACCCTTGCCTGTGGTTGTTGGGGTCTGCAGGTGGGGACTTATCGAAATCTGGAAGCCCCCTTTGACAAGGGGGCCCCCACTCTATGTGAATGAGTATGAGATACATTGTACCCCTACCCATTCACCTGGAAAAAAGTGTAAAGTAAAAACCACACTACACAGCGTTTTAAAATATTTTATTAGATCATCTCCAGCATCTTCTCCCCTCTCCAGCTCTTCTTTCTTCTGCTCTTTTGCGGGGTCTTCTATCTTCTGAGGGGTCTTCTTTCTTTTCCCTCTCTGTGGCGTCTTCTGCTCTTTTGCCGGTCTTCTCCGTTGTCCTCTTCCCTCTGATCTCCCTCTCTTCTTCTTCCCACTTTGACACGACACGATCTCCTTCACGAATGCCATCTCCGCTGTGTTGCAAGTTGTGGGAAGTTACCAATTGGCTTGAAAACACATGCTACCAAGATGGTCAGTATTGCTCGATATTGTCTGGGAGCTTGAGGATGGGTTCACACTATTGCAGGTTCCCCACATACAATTCGCACTAGCAGGAGATTGTGACCGACTCTCTATGAAGCCGGTTCACATATCTTCGCTGTGGCTCTGGTGCAAATTGTACAGGAGCCCTGTGCGTCTTTTGGTCCATTTCAGGTCCGATTTCAGCCCTAATTTTTGGCAGAAATGGTGAACAGGGACACACTGGACCCCTGCTGTGAGCTACATGCGAAGACAATGTGAACCCATCCTGAGTATCACTTTCCATTACATCTAGCTGGAATTAGACAGGCATGTTCATTAGACACTGTTCACTGTGGATATGAAAGCTACCCCTACATTACAATGGAGCCTGATAATGGTGGAGCGAGTATGTCAGCAGAGTCAGTTAACACTGGAGTAGTGGATGGCAGTGAAGGAGTTAATCCAGCTCAGGAGACCTGTTGGAAGGCTGAGAACCCCCGATGTCAGAGTGTGTGCCACTGCTAATATTACACATCGGGCTGTTACTGTGAGTGGGCCAAGCGGCACAGAGGGGGTTAAATCAGAGCGTGGAAAAGACAGAGCTCGAAAAGTCTGCCAAATTGGAATAGAATCTGTTTGTGAGTCAGCTTATTGAGAGGAGCAGGTGGAGTTTGTGCTTAGAGTCAGCCAAGCCGGAAAGAGGGTCGGATGAACAGCACCATATCTGGGTGTCGCTGGAGAGGAACCACGAGGAGAGAGCAGCAAGATGACGGGTGCTAATGTGAGTACTGGAGCTGTTGTCAGTGGTGGATTCCCAGTAAGGCTGACTGAACTGCCAGGCAGGATACTGACGGACACCAGAGCTGCTTCCCCAAGGAAGTCGGGCGCTGTGCAGTGATGACGTAGCAGAACACCTGGGACTGGTAACTGATAGATGCCAGCGTATCACAGTTAAGCTACGGGCTTGGGCTTGGTGTAGTCACTGTGGGGAAATGTTATTGAGCAGAGTGCCCCTTGACATCTGGTCGGTTATCCTGCTAGTAAACTGGGAGGTCAGACTATACAGCTAAAGTGAGAAATACTCTTGTGGTAGCTCGGCGGGAAGATAGCAATACATTAAAGTCGGCGCTGGGACCGGGACCAGTGCTGTATACCCAAACCAAACTGCATCAGAACCAAGAGATGTGCACCTATGCCATCAGGAGCATCAAACCCATGGAGGGTAGTTAGCAGCCTGTGATCAGTAAGGAAAAACCTGCTGTCACGTACCTGGTGGATGAGTCGGACTTATGCAGGGGATCACCTCTCTTGCAGCTCTGGTTCGAGAACCCCTGATAGTGCAGACAGGGAGTTCAGGAGCACAAGGGGGCATGAGGGCTGGACTGGATCTCTCCGTGGTGCTCGAGGGTCCACTGGAGCTTTTGCTAAGCAGAAGAGTAGTCGTGCGTTCCAAGTCGGTAACGGGCTGGCTAAACGGTGCAAATGGAGAGGGCAGGCGGGTGGTCAGGTACAGACGGGGTCGGCAACGTGCGGGCAGCAAGGTACAGGCGGATCAGGCAAGAGAGTAGTCGTAGACAGGCCGGGGGTCAGGGCAGGCAGAAATCAGCAAAGTCCAAGGATAGCCGGGGTCACAGGTACAGGAAAAGTCTCTCAGAGTCAAGTACGGGGTCACCGGAATGCTGTAGAACAGACAGCATCTGCTACAGGGAGCCGTCTGCTTAAATAGGCCGTTTGGCGCCATTGGCACGTACGCGCGCGCAGACGCACACAGGCACGCGCAAGCACGCACAAGCGGCCAAAACGGCAGGAATGGTGCTTTTTCCAACATTGCCCCCCCAAGGGGCAGCCTCCGGATGCCCAAATGGGCTCTCTTAGTTGGGTGTCTCCTCCAGAAGGCTCTGATCAGTTCATTTGCATGAAGGTTTTCCTCCGGCTCCCAAGAATTCTCTTCGGGTCCGTAGCCCTTCCACTTGACCAGGAACTAAGTGCTACCTCCTCTTTTCCTACAATCGGCAATAGTCTCCACCTCAAATTATTCCTCTCCGTCCACCATGACTGGTTTTGGGGGCACTGTACTACGCCCCGGGAAGACATCTTGAACTGTTGGTTTCAGCAGATTAACATGGAAGACTGGATGAATGTGCATAGATGAAAGGAGATCTAGCTTGTACGCTACTCGGTTGATTTTCCTTTTTGATAGGAAATGGTCCTATATATTTGGGACCCAGTTTTTTAGAGGGGCAGGAGAGTCTCAGGTTCTTAGTGGACAGCCAGACCCGTTGACCAACTTGCAAATCCAGTTCCCCCCATCTCCCTTTATCAAAGTTCCTTTTACTGGTGGCTTAGGTTTGGGTGAGGGTCTCCTGAAGGAGCTTGCTGTTCCTTTTCCAAAACTGAGTCATGTCCTGAACAGCAGGTATGGGGCTCTCTGAGGCCAAGTCGGGCAGAAAGGTGGGGTGGTAGCTGAGATTCACCCAGAAAGGGGACTGCTTGGTAGCAGAATGGACAGAGTTGTTGTAGGCGAACTCGGCTACGGGTAGGGGGGAGACCCAATCGTCCTGAGCGTAGGAGGAGTAGTACCGCAAATATTGTCCTAGGGTCTGGTTGGTCCTCTCCGTCTGCCCATTGGACTAGGGATGGTAGGCTGAGGAGAAGGCCAACTCGATACCCAAAATAGAGCACTGAGACCTCCAGAAGCGGGAAATGAACTGCACTCCCTGGTCTGACACGATGTTGGTCGGAATTCCATGAAAGCTTCTGTGGTTTCCGCAGCTGTGGGGATGCCCTTCATTGGGACAAAATGGGCCATTTTTGTAAGCCGGTCCACAACCACCATAATTGTATTACATCCTGCGGACAGTGGTAATTCAACTATAAAATCCATAGCAATCTGGGACCATGGTCATTCCGGGATGGGTAACGAGTTAAGTAGTCCCCAGGCCTCAGATTTCTCCATTTTATTTCTATTGCAAACAGGACAGGCGGCTACGTAACTCTGGCAATCCTCTTTCAGCTGAGGCCACCAGAATGACCGGGAAAGTAGCTCTGTTGTTTTATGACCACCAAAGTGCCCAGCCATCTTAGTGTCATGGCAGAGTCCAAGGGCTACGGAGCGGAGTTCCTGGGGGACATACAGTCTGCTTTCCCACCAACACAGTCCAACTCTTAGTGTAAATCGAGGGTCCGGTGGTTCACTAAGGCCGGTACAAGATTTCCGGATTCGGGTCAAAAGGTCCTCCTGGGTAAGCAGGAAACTGTGAGCGGGAAGGATGGTATCTGGCAGGGAAGTGTCCTCTGGGACATGGAACATCCTCGACAGTGCGTCCGGCTTTACATTACACGGGCCTGTAAGTGATATGAAGCTGGAAACGACTGAAGAACAGTGCCCACCTTGCCTGTTGGGGTTTCAGCCTTTTATCCGTCCGCAGGTATTCAAGGTTTTTATGGTCCGTAAAAACCAATACCGGGTGAGCAGCCCCTTCCAGGAGGTACCGCCATTCCTCCAAAGCCGACTTGATTGCCAGCAATTCCCTGTTGCCGACATCGTAGTTTCTTTCCGGCGGAGATAGTTTCCTGGAGAAGAAGGCAATGGGATGGAGTGAAGCCTTTGGGCATCGTCTCTGTGAGAGAACAGCTCCCACTGCCATTACAGAAGCGTCTACCTCCAAGATATATACGGTAGTGCGGGGTCTTGGTGTTTGAGGATGGGAGCGGATGTAAAGAACTCCTTGAGCTGGGAGAAGGTGTCTTGGGCCTCGGTAGTCCAGCAGAAACGTGAGTCCTTCTTAGTGAGTTTGGTTATTGGGGTGATGACTGCAGAAAACCCCTTAACCACTTGCCGACCGCCAACCGCAGGTTGACAGCGACAAAGTGGTTCAATATCGCAAACCGCCATAATACGACGGCGGCTGCGAGATCGCGCACTGTGTTTGGGAAGGGCCAGGGAGCGGGTGCCGCGGACTCGATCTCCGCAGGCTACCCGCGATGGCCCCCCCGCACTGAAGGAACGGAGGTCCATTTAAGTAAACACGGACCTCCATTCTGTGAGAGGGGGAAGGGCTGTGATCACAGCCTTCCTCTACATGGAAGCTGTTATCACTTCCCTTCCCCTGTTAGGGCAGCCCCCATACAGTAAGAACACGCCCAGGGAACACAGTTAACCCTTAGAGCGCCCCCTGCAGGTTAACCCATTCACTGCCAATGGCATTTACACAGTAATCAGTGCATTTTTATAGCACTGATCGCTGTATAAATGCCAATGGTCCCAAAAAAGTGTCAAAATGTTCCAACATGTCCTCTGAAATATCGCAGTACCGCTAAACATCGCAGATCGCCGCCATTACTTGTAAAAATAAAAAAAAAATAAAAACCCTAAAAATGAATTCTCATCATCCATAAACGCGACCACTTTTGCACAAACCAATCAATAAACGCCGATTGCGATTTTTGTTATCACAAATATGAGGAAGAATATAAATCGGCCAAAACCGATGAAAAAAAATGTTTTTTTATATATTTTTTTTGGATTTGTATTTTAGCAAAAAGTAAGAAATTTGGGGTTTTTGCAAAATTGTCGCTCTTCTTTTGTTTATAGCAGCGATCAGAAAAGACGCAGCGATGATCAAACACCACCAAAAGAAAGCTCTATTTGTGGGAAAAAAAGGAAGCAAATTTTGTTTGGGTACAACGTCGCACGACCGCACAATTGTCAGTTAAAGGGACGCAGCGCTGAATCGCAGTGTGAAATCCTTCCGGGGCTGAAGTGGTTAATAAACTACCGATAAAAGTTTGCGAACCCAACAAATCGCTGAACACCCTTCTTATCGACTGGAACGGGCCAGTCCAGGATGGCCGAGATTTTTTGAGGATCCATGATAATTCCTGCAGTAGAAATATTAAAACCCTGGAAGGAAATACTGGCACATTCGAAGGCACATTTTTCTGCCTTGGCATAGAGGCCATGCAGCCGGAGACGGGAAAGTACACTCTTGACATGCCCGCGATGCTCTTCCAGAGAGGGGGAGAAGATTAAGATGTCATCCAGATACACGACTAGGAACTGATCCAAAAAGTCCCGGAAGATGTCGTTCTATCAAACTTCTACTATTTCATGGGTCTTTCCAGCTTACGGACTGGACGTGCACCTAGGAGGCGTGGCTTTCATTAGCACACTTGAAGCGCCATACCTTTTGTTTAATGCAATATCTGGACAATACTCTGGCAGCTCCTACGGGGGCAGTGCTACATTTATATATATATTTTTTATATACATTTCTTATTGTTGAGGCAGCCTAAAGTTAGTTGTTTCTAAAGTCCCCATTATTGATCTGACTACCCACTTCAATAATAGAGACCACACAAGCAACCAACTTGTGATCATCATTTAGCTTTGAAGTCCCAATGAAAATATCAACAGCGATGAGCTCATTAAATCCCGGATCAGACAAGCTGGTGACTTTCTGATGTTTTGATTCTGCTAATTATACAGTTGTAGGATTGTTCAGTGTGTGGAGAGTCATAGAGTTCAGGAACCGGGCTTGCCCGCCTCCTTACATTGTGTGACTACATTCAGGTGATTCAGTGATTGGCAAACTATTTGTTTTTCTGATTTTGCCTTTACCAACAATCAATGAGCTCTTCATTTACAGAACTGCCTGATAAAGTCATCTGAGGTTCTTGAAAATCTTACAGATTGAATGGCAATAAAATCCATAAGCTATAATGATGTCACAGGTGTCCTAGTATGGACTTTGGGATTAGACCGGCCTTTTTTATCTGCTCTGAGCCTCTTTTTATAGCTGGGAACCCTACTTACAGGTCTACAGGATCCAATACTGGTGTCGCACAGGCTGACAGCACAGTGTAGATACACTTTGTCATCATTTCCAAAAAGCTTGAACATCTTCACATATACCCATCTTTTATTGGAGGCACCGTTCTGAAGAACACCTACTGTTCCATCTTGCAAGTTAGGACAGCTATTGAACATAAAAAGAAAAAAAAAACATTTTACAGATAATCATTTTATACACGTTGTACTAAAATACTTTATTTGGAGAACTAACAATGTACATAAAGGCAAAGCCAAACAGATTTGGTACTTTAGTTTTAGATGGACACAGGTGGAGTTGAACCATCCAGCTGCTTCTCCTGTCTCTGAACACCGGTAGAGAGATCTCTGCACCCCATGTCTCCAATATTTTCCACCTTTTTTCATCTTTAATAGAGATCCCAGTCTGCTGCCCATGTTTTATGGGAGTAAATAAAGGTTGGTTCACAGATCCCTCATCTATCACTCCCGGTCATGGAGAAGGAAATGTTGGGTGTCAGTAGATGGATCTTATCCCAGTCTGCTGTCCATGTTTTATGAGAGTAAACCAAGGTTGGTTCACAGATCCTTCATCTATCACTCCCGGTCATGGAGAAGGAAATGTTGGGTATCAGTAGATGGATCTTATCCCAGCCTGCTGGACATGTTTTATGGGAGTAAACCAAGGTTGGTTCACAGATCCCTCATCTATCACTCCCGGTCATGGAGAAGGAAATGTTGGGTGTCAGTAGATGGATCTTATTCCACCCTGCTGTCCATGTTTTATGAGAGTAAACCAAGGTTGGTTCACAGATCCCTCATCTATCACTCCCGGTCATGGAGAAGGAAATGTTGGGTGTCAGTAGATGGATCTTATCCCAGCCTGCTGGACATGTTTTATGGGAGTAAACCAAGGTTGGTTCACAGATCCCTCATCTATCACTCCCGGTCATGGAGAAGGAAATGTTGGGTGTCAGTAGATGGATCTTATGCCAGCCTGCTGTCCATGTTTTATGAGAGTAAACCAAGGTTGGTTCACAGATCCCTCATCTATCACTCCAGGTCATGGAGAAGGAAATGTTGGGTGTCGGTAGATGGATCATATCCCAGTCTGCTGCCCACGTTTTATGGGAGTAAACCAAGGTTGGTTCACAGATCCCTCATCTATCACTCCTGGTCATGGAGAAGGAAATGTTGGGTGTCGGTAGATGGATCTTATTACATCTACATTTACCTGTTTTGGATGATGTAGTATTTCAGGGGGTCATTCACATTATTTGTTGGGGTGGCGTAACAGTCCTTCATCACCAGAACAAGATTCGATGTGGCACCCGGAAAGAAGACTCCGACATACAAGAATTGCTGTGTGGACAGGGTAACTTCTGATCCCGTGTATGGAGATGTGCAATTGATATCTTTATATAAAGCCATGTAGACCTGGAACTGTCCTTTCCCTGGAACTGTGATATTTATAGAGCTGCATTTCAAATAGGAAAGAAATGTTAAACCAAAATTAAACAAATTTAAATGACCACTAAAAGGTAAACAAGTAAAGAATGGGGAGGATAAAAACATTGAATTTAGAAAGACTTAAAGTGGTTGTAAACTCTGTTCCACCGCGTGTACCTACAGGTAAGCCTATAATAAGACTAACCTGTAGGTACCGTGAATATCTCCTAAACTTGCACAGTTTAGGAGATATTCACTGTATACGCTTGTGCCAACTTCATCGGCGCATGCGCAGTGAAGAAACGGCCCTCCATGCCTTCTCTTCTCTAGCGAGTGCCGTGACTGCCGGCTCTCATGCACATATATATATATATATATATATATATACTGTATATATATATATATTGTGGCAGGATGAGATCCTGACACTGCGATAAGGCAGTCTCAGCCAGGTTTTGGAGAAAACAGGCCCACTAATAGCACAGGTGTGTGCTGTTCTTTTAGCAGTATCAGGATGAGAGGATAATCCACCCTCCCGAAGGGGTAGGTGATTGTTAGGGCATATTTACACTTTGCTTCGGCTTCAACGCACATTAACGGCCAGTTTACACTTACTTCGACAAGGCTTCAGACACGCTTTGTTACAGCTCCTGTCACTAAATAAAATGGTTAGCTTACAGTCCTGTTTACACCTTGCTTCTGCTTTGCCCCATGTATACCCCATGTAGCTCTAGTGGTGCTTCAAAGCATCGTCAAAGCCTCCATAGAAGTCTATGGCAAAGCTCGCTTAAAGCCCCACCGAAGCCTCATCGAAGCCCCACAAAGCCTCATCAAAGCCCCACTGAAGCCTCATCAAAACCTCACCGAAGCTTCATCGAAGCCCCACCGAAGCCTCATCGAGGCACCAAGCAAAAGCAAGGTGTAAACAGGACTGTAAGCTAACCAATTTCTTTTCAATAGTTTTTATTAAGAAATAAGAAATAGTATTACAGAGTAACAACATGCTCAGTACAAATAGCACACAGATGTTCCGACTGGTTACAATAGTATGGAGTAATGCTATTACCCAGTGGACCATCTTGGATGACTGGATAGGTATATCATACAACTTGGTGGGTATAGCCGTTAATGCAACTCTGAGAGTAGTACCAGTCGGGGGAGGGAAAGGGT
>BLSH010057654.1:96686-119021 GCA_018402905.1 Glandirana rugosa
CTAAGAGAAATGCCCTGCAATCCTCGGTGGCGGAGGGACATGCGCCAAATGGCTAGCCGGCTCAGGCCCACCCGCCACTACATTTGCCCAGTGTGCAGTTAGCGAGATATAGCGTCCCTGCCCGTGCTTACTGGTCCATGTATCAGTGGTTATGTGGACCTTGCCACTGATGGCGTTGCGCAGTGCACACCTGATCTTGTCCCCGACTTGTTTGTGCAGGGAAGGGATGGCTCACCTGGAAAAGTAGTGGCGGCTGGGTACCACGTACTGTGGGACAGCCACCGCCATCAGGTTTTTGAAACTGTCCGTGTCCACCAGACGGAATGACAGCATTTCAAAGGCCAGGAATTTTGAAATGCTGGCATTCAGGGCCAGGGATCGCGGGTGGGTAGAGGGGTACTTCCTCTTTCTCTCCAGGGTTGTGTCTTGTAGTCAGCACATTGTCTGAAGAACTGCCACACGGGGGAATGCCTTTGAGCTGCCTTTGGTGTGCTAGGTCCCTGGGTGTGGTGGGTAGTAGCAGGGGTACTGTCTAGGGGACGCTCCCTCCACTTTTGCAACCTGCTTCCTCTTTTGCTGTTCTGGTGCCTCTGTGCGACCACCACCTCTTCCTCCAAACTCCACACGTCACTCGCATGACCCTCATTCCATGTGGGGTCTAGGACCTCATCATCCTCCACATCATCTTCCACCCACCCTTCACCACTGCCCTCCTTGTCAGTCTGCACACTGTAGAAAGGCGCAGCAGTTGGCACCTGTGTTTCGGCATCATCATCACAGACGTGCTGCCGTGGTGTTTCCATGTCCTCATTCTGAACAAGAAGTGGTTGGCCATCAGTGAACTCAATGTCTTCCCCTTCTGGGGCAGTGCTATGTGGATGGCCCACAAAAAGCACAGCAGCAGAGTCATCAAAAAGCATAAGAGACTGCTGCATGACTTGGGGCTCAGACTGCTTGGCTGATTTACAAGGGGCTGAGGTGAAAGACAGATGGCCATGGGGTTCAGGTGCCAACTCTGAGCTTTCATCAAGGGACCGGGAGGGAGATAATGTGAAGGAACTGGAGGCATTGTCAGCCACCCAATCTACTATCGTCTGTACTTGTTATGGCCTCACCATTCGTTGAGCGGAATTCAGGCCAACCATATATCAGTGACGGTTCTGTCGGATACCTGAGGAAGGTGTTTCCCTTGTGCGTGTAGCTGGCACACCTCAACCATGTCCTCTCCTTCCAACAGGAGGTTCACCAACACCACCAACACCAGCAGCACCAGCATCACCAGCAGCACCACGACCACGTCCCTTATTTGATGATCTCCTCATTCTGGACACAAATGTACTATGTAGCACTATTTATTAATACAAAAAAAAAAGAATAATAAATTATTATTCTTATTTTTTTTTAACAAAAGAAAATTGTAGATGCACTTTTTATTTTTGTGCAACACCAGCAGCAGCAACCTCTCCCTAATGCAGTAGTTGTTTTTAGAACGATAATCTCTCCCTCAGAGCACCCACAGGAACCTCTCCCCAATGCAGTATAAGATGGTTCTGAACACTAATGTGTCCCTCACAGGACCGCAATGAAGGTCTCCCTAATGCAGTCTGAGATGGTTGTGAACGCCAATCTTTCCCTCACAGCACCGCCATGAAGCTCTCCATACTCTAGTCTGAGACGATCTGACACGCGGCGCTACGTAGCTCCAGCCTCATATAGAGGGTGGGTCACAAGATGCACTGGCCAATCACAGCCATGCCATCAGTAGGCATGGCTGTGATGGCTTCTAAGGGCAAACTAGTGAAAAGCTTGTTGATTGGCTGCCCAGCAGCTATAGAAAAGGTCGGCAAAAATACCAGAATACCGAACTCGATCCCGGGCCTTTTTTTTTAATGTCTGGGATCGGGTTCTGGGCACGGACACCCCAAAGTCCGGTACGATCCCGAATTTTACAGTCCGGGTTCGCTCAACTCTAGGAACACGCAAAGCACATGACAGGTGAAACATGCCTAAAAAAAGATTGTTGACTGGTGCCATTCACTACAATTAGTGCCCCTCAATCAAACCAAGAGCATATACAACATACCACAGAAATGTCCCTCGGGAGGACCCCAGGGACCCAGAGGTTAATTAATGAGGGACGGGCAATAACCAGTGAAGTTTCCTATAAAATAATTTTCTTTATTCAAGTAAAAAATGGGAAATAACATACCATATTACATCTATATAAATAAAAAAGAGTTACACCATCATGCCCTGTGGAGTCCAAAGGTCTCCCAGGCTGGGTAAACTAGACACCATAAAACACACACATATGGGGAGGACAAGACAATTAAAACAACGTCCGGACGTGCGGGGGTACAGTAGGACTGGTTCACTGCTATCCCACAAGGGGGAGAATCCAATCGAATTTGGGTATTAGATAATGATAGTATACAAGACCCCATGATGTCCACAATCCACTGAGAACGGACCAGAATAATCTAGGAGAGGGAATAATGGAGGTTGCAGTATAGCCAGGTGGAGCTATATATCCGTAGTTCACGGCCTTAGAGCATGAGTAGAGCTATATGGGCCACAGTTCCAGCACTTGCAAGTGGCTATGTAACTTTGATGGTAATATGTAAGGATGTACATGGAGGGTGGACCATATTGTTTAGTAGTCATTGGTTATAGGTCGGTAAACATAGTCCTGCATATATATAATAAATATCCAATTGGACAATATCAGGGACTTACCGCACCAACAGTTCGTATGGTCATAATTGTATAATCATATTGGTATCATATCTCATCCAATTGTATGTTCCTTCATAAATTCAAACCTCTTCCTAGTATATAGTATGGTCCAGTATTGTTAGAGGCTGGCGCTCTTCATCCCCGCTGGAGATAGGCAGATCCTATCCTCTCAGCTCTCGCAGCGCGAGGTGGACCTGGGACAGTATTTCCTGGTATTCCAGCGGGCGTCTCAAACCTCGTTGTGGATCAGGGCAGGTCATACGCCGGGACCATAAATCCAGCCCCTGTCACGTCACGTGACGGTGATGGCGTCAGCGCGTTTCACTAGGCGGAATAGCGTAGCTTCATCTGGACGACTTGATTGGGCAGGACACCTCACACCCCTTATATTCATTTAGTTCTCGGAGGTGGTATCAGTGTGCCAGTGGGTAGTTTCCACAATTATCAATTGCATTCTTAAACTTCTGGACATAGGTCGGGGCACAGGCGAATAACATTAAGCACCAGTAGTAGGGACCGAAGGACATTTGACACATGATGGAAGGACACAGAACATGAATTAAAGTAATACTATATATAAATGGGTACATAGTACTATCCATCAGAACATAGAAATAGATATTCCTCATGCCTTCACTTTGTTCATCATTATGGTCCTTATTAGCGTAGCTACTTAGCCTGGATAGTAACATCCTATCACAGGCTATCAACCATGCATAGTAAGCACGGTTTAGATTCCCCTCCCACCCCTGCCCCTCCCATAATAAATCACCAGGAGGGGACTACTTTGTATATTCATGGGTATCTCAGTAAATTGATAAAAAATGAACAGAGTGAAAACAGGGTAAAGTAAAAGGGGGCCCCGACGAGTAGATTGAGGACATTAGATATGGGCCCTGGATAATTTTCAGGGGAGATGAAGCCATTAAGGCAAGGCCTGCAGCTTGCAGGGTTTAATGCACATGGCCAGGTCATTGTTTTGGCAAGATAACCTGGAGATTCAATTTGGTGTTAAGTCCTATCGGGTGGAGACACCGTAAACGGTAAATCCACCATTTTTCTTTCTGGAGCAACACCCGATTGAAATCATCTCTCCTAGACGGAAGTTTTAGGACATAAATGCCTTTAACATTCATGCCTGCCGGGTTCCTCTCATGATGTGTAAGGAAGTGTTTAGCTAAGGGTTTTGTTGGCTCCTTTTCGTTGAGCTCCCTCAGGTGCTCACCAGTTCAAACTTTCAAGGCTGTTTTGGTCTTACCGACATAAATTTTGGGACAAGGACAGGTGATCATGTAAATGACCCCTGTTGTTGAACAGTTAATTAAGTCCCTAATTTCAAATTGGTTAGCACCTAGGGCATCTATAAATGTATTGGCTCTCTCCACAAAGGGGCACACCTGGCAGTGTCCACATGGGTACATCCCAAATGTACGGGGATAGTTTGTAAGCCAGGTGTTACTTTGTGTCTTGACATACTCAGATCTAATTAGCAGGTCCCCTTAGTTTTTTGATCTGCGGGCTACCATCTTAGGTGTTGGGCCCACAATCTTCGCAATTTTTGGAGTGGCTGCAAGGACATTCCAGTGCTTTTCCATTGTTTTTCGCACTTTGTGCCATTGGGAGCCATAGGTGGTTATTAGTCTAGCTATTTCACCTTTGGTATTCATTTCTTCCCTGTCTACTTTTTGGTGCGATAGAAGGCTTATTCTATCTCTTGTGGCTGCTTTTCGTTTAGCCCTTTGTATTGTTTTGTGGGGATAACCTCTCTCGCAGAATCTTTTATACAGGTCTTTCTCCTTCCTATGTAGATCATCTCTATTAGTGCAATTATGCTTGATCCTAAGAAATCGGCCCGTTGGGATCCCCTTAATTAACCAGGGAGGATGGTGGCTATCCGCCCGTAATAGAGTGTTTGCTGCCATTTCTTTATGGAAGGTACAGGTTCGAATTTTGCCATCCTCCAGGTTAATCCATAAGTCCAGAAATGAGATCCTGGTGTGGCCAAATGTATGGGTCAAGCGTATATTGCAGTTATTTGAATTTAACTGTTCCATGAATCCCTGTAGGTCTCTATCAGGCCCTTCCATATCATAAGTACGTCGTCTATGTAGCGCAGCCAGGTGTGGATGTGGCTGCGGTACATTGGCAAGGTATAGACCTCCTCCTCCTCCCAGAGGCCAAGATGGAGGCAGGCGTATGCCGGGGACTACGCCACCACCATGGAGGTCCCCCTGATCTGCTGATAGTATTGTGTTGCAAATTGAAAGCAGTTATTAGTTAGTACAAACTCAAGTAATTCTACTATGAATTCGTTCTGAGAGCCACACTGAGGGTAGTGTAGCTCCAAGAAAACTGCAACTGCCTTAATGCCATTGGAGTGTGGGATCGACGTATATAGTGACTCCACATCTATTCCCACTAACCACCTCTCACCCTCTGCATTTATTTCAGTCAGTTTGGAAAGTAAATGTTGTGTATCTTGTATGTAGGATTTCAGGTCCTTCACCATATCTTTAATGAGAGAGTTTATGTACCTACCTATCCTCTCCAAAGGGCCCTGTACTGCTGAGACAATTGGTCTCCCAGGGGGTTGTTTAAGATCTTTATGGACTTTTGGGATATAGAACTCGCTCAACTGTGTCCTGTAGTGTGATGCAGAATGGATGCACAGCATGTGTCCTGTAGTGTGATGTAGAATGGGAGCACAGCATGTGTCCTGTAGTGTGATGTAGAATGGGAGCACAGCATGTGTCCTGTAGTGTGATGTAGAATGGATGCACAGCATGTGTCCTGTACTGTGATGTAGAATGGGAACACAGCATGTGTCCTGCAGTGTTCTGCAGAATCTATGTATTGCCAGCAACTGTTCCTATATGTTGGAGTGCAATCCTAAATAAATGATACTGATTGGTGGGGCTGGGGTTACAGGACACAGTTGTGCCTATGTTCCATAGTCTGTTCCTCCTGAGGCAAGATAAAGGCTATGCTTGAGCAGGGTGCATGGTCAAGAAGCAGGCAAATGGTTGTGTGCCAATGTCAGGGTATAATTGGTTTGGTGGCATGGTGGCTGAGCAAACTACCCAATCCAAGCATGCTGTGTGTCTGCACAGTGTCCTGTACTTCTAAATGTCCAGCCAAAGGATGAAAACTGACCACCTAACACAGATCAGCTTCTGTACGTTGTGTGGTCAATTTAGAACAAAGAAGAACGTTGACTGGCAGGATCAACCAGGGACTTCAGATGGATGAAGTCCATGGAAATGATAGAGATTGATTTATAGAATACACAGATGTGATCTCACACAGAGGGTAGAAATAAACATTCAGAGGAACACACACTTTAACATTAATAGCAATATTGGAGAACACTTACATAGGACCGGACTCCGCAACCTCCGACTTGTAGAGGGGTGTGGATGGTGAAGGTGTTGGTGATGGGGTCATCCTGGAAGCCGTAGCAGATATTATCCTTCACGTGGGTCCCATTGAAGTAAATGCTCAGATCATTAAACTGACATTTATGGAAGGTGGCTTTCATGTGGAACGCTTCGCAGGTCAGGTCAGGAACCACCTGTGACAAAGCTTTCAATGGAACAAGAATATAATTTATTATCTTTCAGGGGACCCATTACAGATTCCACAAATGACAGCCAACATGGAGGATTTCCAGGCTGATAGAATTAAAAGGAAAAGGGGGCTTTTGGGTAATGAAGGAGGAGCTGAAAAGACTAAGCATGGGGCTCAGGCGCGTTCGTAACTCCACGTGCCCGAGCCCGCCAGGAAGCTTACACCACGCCGCGCTAATCACAGACGGTGAGACATTTCTCCATCTGTGCAGCCACGGCCCCGGGAAATGTCTCACTCCCTGTGATTAGCGTGGCACAGCAGGGCCGCCATCAGGGGGGTACAGGCAGTACTGTTGTAAGGGGCCCCAGTGTCTCACGGGATCTTTACAACAAAGACATTTGCAGTCTTTAACACTGGAGTCTATGGGAGGGGGACAACCGGTTTGGGGACACCATTCCCCCAAACCATAGGCAATAAAAATACCAAACATGAGTCACATAGAGAGGGCCCCTGGGCAACAACTGGTCCAAGTTTGGGACCTCCAGCACCTATGGTTCGGCCGTACCGGTTCTCCAAAGTGACCTGTCATTGACCAGCAATTGTCTGATGAATTTCAGACTTTACACTGGAGTCTATGAGATGGGGGGCTCCCGGTTTGGATACCATAGGCAATAAAAATACCAAACTTTGGTCACATGGAGAGGGCCCCCTGGACCACAACTGGTCCAGGTTTGGGACCTCCAGCACTTATGGTTCGGCCGTACCGGGTACCCAAATTGATCAGTCATTGACCAGCAATTGTCTGGTGAATTTCAGACTTTACATTGGAGTCTATGGGATTGGGGGCACCTGGTTTGGGGACCACAGGCAATAAAAATACCAAACTTGGGTCACATGGAGAGGGCCCCCTGGACCACTACTGGTCAAAGTTTGGGGCCTCCAGCACCTATGGTTCGGTGGGAGGTCCTATTGAAAGTATCGGGTGAGGCTGTGCTGCCTGTGCACTGTTTTTTTTAACCTCTTGGATCCCACACTAGCATTGCACACTTCACTTCACTTGAATGAGTCATGCTTGGCAGGCTACACCCGGTAAGTGTGACAGGGTGTATAATTCCTACTGCGTCTGCAACATGTATATGCCTCGGGCCAGTGGGCGGATGTGGTGGGATGGCCAGTGGGGGGCCCTGGGGAATGTTGGTGGTCAGACGGGGGCCCAGGTCTAAAGCTGTGTAAGGGGCCCCAAAATTTCTGATGGCTGCCCTGTGGCACAGTGTAAGCTTCCTGGCGGGCTCGGGAACGTGGAGTTGTGAACACGCCTGAGCCCATCCTTACTGAAGACTGCTTTTGGCATGACTTTGTATTATTGCATAGTACATGTTAAAGCGTACAGGAGATGAGATATTAATAGTTGGACTGCAATTAACTTTAAGAACTAGGAGGTGGTGCAGCTTAAAAACTGACATGGAGTAACGTTACTTCTATCACTCCGTACCATCACACCATCATACCTCCCAACTCTTTGAGATGGGAGCGAGGGACTTTTCAAAGACTGCAGCTACACAGATTCTGGAAAGCAGCCCCCCCCTCTATTTGGCTCCTTGAGCCACTTGTGAACAATACCAGTCTGGTGACATCCACACCTATGCTATAACAAAACACAAATTGTGGGATATCCCCACACAATTGGATGCTGTTAGTGGGCACACCACGAGATAACACAAATGGTTATAAAAAGTACATAATTTTTATTACAGCATTGGTTAAAAAAGATGCACAAGCGAATGTATACAAAAAATAAAAACATTTTATCTGTGTTGGACCCCAATAAAGGGTCTACAGGTGATAACTGATATTGACCCTACACATACAAACATTAACTACCAATTCAACCATGGTGTGCATGCATACACAAATGCAGAGATCTACGCATTTCGCTATGGGCTTCTTCAGGACCCTAATCACAGCATGGCTGTAGGTTGCCAAGGTAGATATGACTCTGTATGACAAAGGATGGCATTCAGGGGGGCGGACACAGGGGATTTCAAGACCTGAACTCCAAGGGCTGTGAGTACTGCTATATGCTAGCTAGTAAGGTGAGTCTAGAAACCCCACAAAAGATGGCCTAGCCTAAACTCTCTACAGATTGTGGCTAGATATGACACTGCCGTCCTTCAGCCATGCTGTGATTAGGGTCCTGAAGAAGCCCATAGCGAAACACGTAGACCTCTGCAATTGTGTATGCATGCACACCATGGTTGTATTGGTAGTTAATGTTTGTATGTGTAGGGTCAATATCAGTTATCACCTGTAGACCCTTTATTGGGGTCCAACACAGATGAAATGTTTTTACTTTATTTTTTGTATACATTCGCTTGTGCATCTTTGTAAACCAATGTTGTAATAAAAATGATATACTTTTGATAACCATTTGTGTTATCTCGTGGTGTGCCCACTAACAACATCCAATTGTGTGGGGATATCCCACAATTTGTGTTTTGTTATTGCTCAAAGGGACGGTGGCACTTAATTCAAGAAGTTTTTCTTTGGTTACCCACCTATGCTAAGTTGGTAAGATATTGGAAAAATATTAAAGGAAATTTGAAAACTGTTGCTGTATGTAATTCATATACGTGCATTTTAAGGCACCTAGAGCGGAAGTCTCTAAACTACGACCCACCGGCCAAATCCATCCCACTACAGGATTACATCACAGTTACCCCGCTGTATTTTTCCATAATTTTTAAGTCACTTGGTTGTTAGGACCACCAGCATCTTAGCAATCGATGACCTTCTTCCCCTAGCAGGAGGACAGAACTCCCTTCTTCCATATCTGCTTCACCTCCTGCCCCTCACCTCCTGTCAGAGAACCTCTGCTACCAATTCTTCCGTAGTTTGGGTCTGGGGGGCTGTGCGGGGGCACTCATAGCGTGTGCGCGCGTGTGTGCGCGCCTGTGCGCCGGCGTTGGCGCCCAAACGGCCCATTTAAGCAGACAGCACCTTGAAACCAGTGCTGTCCGTTCTACAGTGCTTGTGTGTTCCTGAGCGACCTGATTACCTGATTATCTGTTCCTGTGACCTGCCTTGTCTTTGACCTTGTTTGATCCCTGCCTGCCCGACCCCCAACTTGACCCCCAACAACTCTTCTGCCTGATCCTTGTGTACCTCACTGCCAGCCTGTTGATGACCCTGCCTGTACCTGACAGCTCTTATGCCTGATCTCTGTGTACCTCGCTGCCAGCCTGTTGATGACCCTGCCTGTACCTGACAGCTCTTCTGCCTGCACCTTCTGTACCGCATTGCCAGCTAGTTGCTGACCCAGCCTGTATCACTACTGTACTACCTGCACAAGCCACTACCGGACCACTCACATTACCAACAGTAAACCAGTCCAGCCCTCGTGCCCCCCTGTGCTCCCGAACTCCCTGTCTATCCTACCAGGGGTTCCTGAACCAGGGCCGTAAGAGTGGTTGCTTCCTGAATAAGACAGACTCCACCATCTGGTCCGTGACAGCTCCCACAATGACATTACACTGACTATAAAGTTGCAGTGCTTTAAAAATAATCCTATGAATTAAATGAAATAAAACAAACGTCCTCCTAGTTACTCTGGTAACAAATGGCCACTCACCAGAAATACGATAATAATCGCATGTAGATAATACTCAGATCAATGGAGGTGCCTTCCTAGATGAGAGCTGTGATCCTTGGAGGGAGCCACCACACCGAATCCATCAATTTAGGAAAAAAGGAACCATCATAGTATAGTAGTTATAAGTGCTGCAGTAGCCCAAGTTGGGGCAGAGGGGTAGGGGCACCACGGTGATAACAAGCCAGACAGACTCCGTGTTGCATTTCACCTTCCCCACATGCAATGCACACTCACCAGACCAAGATGAATAAATCGCCAAATCAATCAGATATAGCGTACCAATGATAGCTCTGCATGGTCTAGAACAGTGGTACTCCTGTCCTCGGGACCCACTAACAGGCCAGGTTTGCAGGATAACTGAAATACATCACAGGTGATATCATCTGCTGCTCAGTATTCTAGTCTGCATCTCCCCAAGGTAATACTTAAAATCTGGCCAGTTGAGGACCGGAGTTGAAAACCACCGGTCTAGAAGATATCAGTAGTCAGGGTAAACGAGCGCTTAGAGCACCAACAGATACCATGAAAAATTAAACAAGGTACCGTAGTGCAGCATTATTTATTATATCAGTTAGAATCAAACATAAAACCAAGCATAAAAAAGTATGTGCAAAGTAAAGCCACTCACATCTGAACGCCACCACGATCAGCGATCGCAGCAATGTTACATCGCATGAGCAGCACACCCAACCGGTTTCCAGCCAATGCTCGTCTTCAGGGGCCAAAATGGTGCTTAGGACGGATATAACGTTTGTTTACACTAGTAATCTATGGGAAAATGGTGCTGGTACAGGAAGTGACATAATTGTCCACTGAAAAATGGTGCCGTTAACAGGACATGTGTCTGAATTTTGTTCACACTAGTAATCTATGGGAAAATGGTGCTGGTACAGGAAGTGATGTAATGGTGTCGAAAACAGGACATGTGTCTGAATTTAATCCTTTCCACAGACTGACCACATATATAATGCCCCATTAGCCTATACACTAGAGGCCCCTGAAGACGAGCATTGGCTGGTAACCAGTTGAGTGTGTTGGTAATGCGATATAACGCTGCCAAGATCAGCAATCATGGTGGCGTTCAGATGTGCTTGGTTTTACTTTGCATATACTTTTTATGCTTGTGTAGCGCCCCCATAGTGTAGGTGCTTTACTTTTGTAGATTTTTGGAAGGAGAGGAAAAATCTAGACAGGTCTGACTGTAAGTGCAGGCCTGAATGTTTTGATCTGGGCTGGGGAGTGGCTCAGGGGAAGGGCTGGAGATGGAGGGAAGGTAAGGTACGCTCCTTGCAGATTCCTCCCCTTGAGCTGGGAACGCTCTAGAAGGGGAATGGATGAAGAGATGTCACTTCCTGATGTATGACAAGGACCCCTGACCAACCCACAGGTTAGATTGTCAGGGGGCAGGCCTCCTTATATACAGCGATCTGCCAGCAGGTGTCAGGAGAGTTTGGCTGGAAGAGATGAAGTTGTAGCTGCAGAGCAGGCCTCGTCTGAGAAGGGAGCCCCCAGTCTGGGGGGGGGGGGTGAACCTGAGGCCTGGAGCTTGGGTGCAGCCAGGAGTGGGAGTCAGCTCCTAGGGTGGCACAAGGAAGCAGGAAAGCAGCTGAGGTCTACATGGTCTTTAAAGGATCCACCAAATATCCGGTGAGTGGCGCCCCCTGGGAGTTGGATGAGAAGGCTGAGACAGTCTGGGAGGAGAGCAAGCAGTCTGAAGAGGCTGGAAGGAGTCAACCAAGGGGAAGGAGAGCCATTAGAACACAGGACAGACCGGATGGGTCTGGAAGATGGATGGGTTGGGAGTTGTAGTTCATCGGAGGCCCAGCTAGCACCAACGTACTAAGCTACACAAGTGAGGGTCCATGGTTTCAAGGATGAAAACCTGCGGCTCTTACCCACAAAGGGTGGTCCTGAGGCCTTGCTAGCAGCTGCAGTAGGTCTCACCATGTGCTAGCTGTGGTGAAGAAGAAGTGTCATGGAGGACTGGTAAATTTCCTTTCGGACCAGGGAGAAAGCAGTGTAATGGTCAGCAAGTGAGTGCTGGAGAGAGGAAAGGAGAAGAGTAACGGTCAGCAAGTAGTGTGCTGGAGGAGAAGAAGTGTATATACCGGAGATGTATATAGAAGGTCCTATGTTCAATAACTGGGCATCCCACAGTCATCCCTAATCCTTATCCAAGTTCAACCCCCTAAATAAAACAACAAAACAAAGTACCGGCCTGTTCAGTGACTCCAGGTGTGTGGAAATTATGTGATTGAGGGCAGCGGGCTGGTGGACCACAACTATTGAGGGCAGCGGGCAGGTGGACCACAACTATTGAGGGCAGCGGGCAGGTAGACCACAACTATCAGCCTCTCTTGAAGGAGCACATGGCTACACTTGGTGTTATGTTTGACTCTGATATAATAAATGATGCTGCACTATGGTAACTTGTTTCATTTTTCATGGTATCTGTTGGTGCTATAAGCACTCGTTTACCCTGACTACTGAGATCTTCTAGACTACGCAGAGCTATAGTTGGTACGCTATGTCTGATTGATTTGGCGATTTATCCATCTTGGCCTGGGGAGTGTGCATTGCATGTGGGGAAGGTGAAATGTGACACGGAGTCTGGCTGGCTTGTTATCACTGTGGTGCCCCTACCCCTCTGTCCCCACTTATAACTACTACACTATGATGGTTTCTTTCTTCCTAAATTGATGGATTTGGTGAGATGGCTCCCTCCAAGGATCACAGCTCTCATCTAGGAAGGCACCTCCATGGTGGACCACTGATAAGGAATGTGATGTTAAGGGGGATCTGATGGAGGCACTTTGATGGGGACCCTGATGTAAGGGGGACTCCTAAGTTGGACTCTAATGTATGGGGGAGCTCTAATGAGTACCCTGATATAAGAAGGACTCCGATTGTCCCTTTAATGTAAGGGGGGTCCAAAGGAATCTGATATATGGGGGCCTTGATGGGAACCCTGATGTAAGGGGGATTCCTAAGTGGGACTCTAATGCAAGAAGGTTTCTGATGGCAATCTAATGTAAGGGGGAATCCTAAGGTGGACTCAGAAGTAAGGTTAGCTCTGATGGGGATCCTGATGTAAAAAGGGCTCTGATAAGGACCCTTATGTAAGATGGGGACTCTCTTGGGAAAAGTGATTTAATGGGGAAATTTGCTTTGTTTTACTGAAGTTATTGCACTTTTTTTAATGAAAAATATCATGCTGATTACAAAAATTATTTTTTTGTTCAGTCTGTGTATATTTGAAACGTGTACAATGGGGTCCCTATACTGGAATAGAGACCTCAGATCTAGAGGCTCCAGGAAATTAGGTTAAATTAAATTTGGGGCGCAGTAGAAAATGTATGAATTGCACAGAATTAGGTTTCCTTACATCCACCAACGTAGATTTGAGTGTGTAAGTGTTTTAAAGAATAAGTTCGCCTTTATGAAAATGAGAATACTGCAAATGCACATATTTTTTTCAAGAAAAAAAACTTGCATTTTTTATTTTTTTTTACAGGAGCCTGTATGCTGCATCCATGGTCACCCTTCATTAAACCACTTCCAGGACCACCGGGTCCCTTCCTTCCTTAGTTAGACTGTCAGTCCTACCAGATTCTACTCTTCCTTAGATTAACTGCCAGCAGTGCTGCTGTTAGAAATCATGGGGCCCTTTACAACCTACCTGATGGGGCCCCCCTTGATCCCATGCCTGGCCCCGCCTAAAAATGAAATGCAGGTTTGTCACAGTTTTCATGTGCATGCGGGATCAACATGAATGTTCGCAATTGAGCAAGAGCATGAGGGAAAGGGGGCTTTGAAAAGGTTTTAAATGTTATCATTTATTGTATTACTTTTTTTTTAACACTGCATCTTTACATTATTTTAAATCAATTTTATTTCTGCACTACATCCCTCCAGATAACATAGGTCATGACAGGTACTCTTTATGGAGAGGTCTGGGATCTCTTACCCCCCATGCCTCTCCTCTGGCCTCCAAAGCATCTGAACAAACCAACATCGGTGTGATCAGATGCTTGTTCAAACTGGTAATGGCTTGGTCACCCAAGACAGAAACCAGAAGTGATAAAATCCTCATCGCTTCTGGTTTCTGACGTCACACAGCGGGGGACAACATCTGTACCCCTCACTGTGTCCCAGGAACCCGAATGCTGCTGGCTGCATTCTTACCGGGTTCCCCGATCACTTAGGACTGGGAGAGCTTGGTAAAAGGTGGTGGCGGGAGGGGAAGGGACCCCCTTCCGCTACCTATAAGAGTAATCCAGTGACTTCTTAGCCACTAGGGTTACTTATACTTTGTGCAAAATCTCTGGGGCTAAAACAGATCGCGATCATTGCTGCAGCAATGACCAAGATATCACCCTTCCAGTCTTGCGACATACCAGTACATTGCTGGGCATGAAGTGGGTACAGGGGAGTGGTGTGGGGGTAAAAATGCAGTTCAGCTGCACATGTTTACCCCCCCCCAAAAAAAAACACAAGTGTAAAGTAGCATCTCACTGTGTCCTATGAGCATGACAATCACACAGGCAGCACCTCCAGCAGCCATGTAACCCTGACAGAGCACCTACTGCACTGTGCTGCCTGTGTGATTTTCATGCTCATGATCATAGGACACAGTGAGGGCTCCATCCTCTATTCTTCACTTGCTGTGTCCACTCCCGTGCAGCCACACTGTCCCTGTCAGCTGAGGTGCTGAGCCGCCTGCCGCCTCACACAAGTCTTGGTTGGCATCTGGATGGGAGGAGGGAGCTGAGCATTATTGTATCCCTCCGCCAGGGAAGGCGGGGGGCAGCAGCCGCCCGGGACTATATTGTAGCAGATCACTGCAGGATTACAGCGTACACATACGCCGCCCGAAAAAGTCTCTCCATTGCACTCACCTCCTGGGCCCCTCTGTAGACCTAATGGGGCCCAGGAAAATGTAATTACACCCCCAAGCATGTAAAAGTAAGAGGAAAATTTAGAAAGTCCTATTTTCTTTAACATGCATAAATTAACTGTAGTGCTGCCGGGCTCCCTTGTGGAGCTGATGGGGGCGGGCCCGGTACAACAGGGCTGGTTGTACTGCCCTATCAGCGGCCCTGACTGCCAGTCCCAAAATGTTGCTAGATCCCACTAGGTTGCATCCTTCCTTAGTTAAACTGCCAGTAAAACGAGGCTCCAGTTTTCCTTAGATTGACTGCCAGTCCCACCAGGTCCAACTCTTCCTTATCTTAATCCTCAGTCCTACCAGGTTGGACTGGCGTCTTAGCTTGACCACCAGTGCTACCAGGCACCTCTTTTGTATCTAAGCATCCCTGGAAGAAATGGCTCAGGCTGGGTTTTGACTTCATCATAATGCGGGACCTACAGAGCTTCCCAAAACATTCTGCATAATATTTCACCACGCACTGCCGTGTGATACAACCTTTTTTGTAGACTGGTTTAGAAATTCTGAATTTAGGAGGTTTGAAAATAATTAAACATTTTGGCCAGATCACAACTAGCCATATGTTTCAGAAGTTCTCTCATCTTTACCCCCAGTGGTGTCACAGACCGCAAAAAAAAGAAATTTTAATTTTTGCCAATTGGGTCTATCCAATGCTAAAATAAAATGTCTTGGTTTGGGTTAAACTTGAAATGGTTTGCAGATAATATTTGCAATGCTAGAAGACTTTAACTATGAAATAGAGTGAAAAGCTGGAATGACTCCTTTGGCTCTTGCATAATTACCGGTGACGTTATATGGATTTTTGCAAAAACATCCCGATCGATTGTTCCTCAGCTGCAATTCCTCATCCACTTTACATATCTGTGTTGAAGCATCTAAAGAGAAAATAGAATACTGATGAGGACCAATCAAACGTCGGGGGTACTTTCATAAATCAGATAATATAAAGGTGTACTGAGAAATATGGAATGTATTGTAGAATGAGGGAGTTGGCTTGGAAACCCAATGAATCTGCAAATTAGGAATTTTTGAACATTATATGCAAGTAAGTCCATCTAGTCTGTAGAGAATAACACACATGCTACTACCTGTTACCTTCTATCAAATAAAAAAAATGATGAAACAGCCATTCTTTTCTATTGGTCATCATCAACATGGATTACCTGGATAATTTTTCAAACTTGATTTTGTCACGAAAACAGTGATAATTTCTTCACTACAATGTAATTGAAATTAAGCTTTATTTTAGTCATGGAGCACACCTAGGGAAGTGTAGTGCCCTCTACCTATGTAGGTGCTAGAGCAGGTAAAGTTAAGCGGGTCTGGCTGGCAGCTAGGCCTGTTTGTTTTGATCTGTGGGGGTTTGGAGTGGCCCAAGGTTTAGCAGCTGGTGACTCACAGACAGCATCACTGGGACCTCCCTTTCTTTCCAGAGGCTTCTAAAAAGCTTTAGAAAGAGAAAGGAGGGGAGGAAAGGTGGAGCTGCCTTGGGTGTTTGGGGAGCCCTGACCAATCCCCAACTTGGATTGGCAGGAGGCAGGCCTCCCTCCTTAAATATCTGGGGTCAGCCTAGCTGGGGAGGTGTTGTTGGTTGGAAGAACTGAAAGATGGAGTACTAGGTGTTGTGGCCTTTGAGGGAGCTCTCCTGTGTGTGGGGAAGGTGGGGGGGTGAACTTGGGCCTGGAGCTCGGTAATAGAAGGGACCCTTCTTACAACCCACAGCAGGGTCCTGACCAAGAGCAGGAAGGACAGTGGAAAGTCTTTCAGGAGGGATCCACCAGGTATCTGTTAGTGATACACAGCCAGGGAAGGTGGAGAGGCACTCTGTAGCAGATTGGGGTGAGAGACAATCTGGGATGGGTGTAGAGCTAGCAAGGACTATGGTGTCATGGGCAGTGGAGCTGGGCAGCTGCAGCCAGGAGAGCTCGCAGGGCCTGAAGAGGACTAGCTGGGAGCAGTAGTTCGCCATAGGACAACTAGTACTAAAACAGACTTTTCTACTATTTCTTGCTACACTAAAGGGACCCACGGTCCCTGCCTGCAATTAGGCAGTTGCTGAGGCCAAACTGCATCAGTGCTGGGCCTAAACATGCACTGGATGTGCCTGAAGTGAAGTTTTATGCAGGAGGAAGAGTGTGAGGTCCTTCTAACAAGTTTTGTGCAGGAGGAAGAGTGTGAGGTTCTTCTAACAAGTTTTGTGCAGGAGGAAGAGTGTGAGGTTCTTCTAACACGTTTTGTGCAGGAGGAAGAGTGTGAGGTCCTTCTAACAAGTTTTGTGCAGGAGGAAGAGTGTGAAGTCCTTCTAACAAGTTTTGTGCAGGAGGAAGAGTGTGAGGTTCTTCTAACAAGTTTTGTGCAGGAGGAAGAGTGTGAGGTTCTTCTAACAAGTTTTGTGCAGGAGGAAGAGTGTGAGGTCCTTCTAACAAGTTTTGTGCAGGAGGAAGAGTGTGAGGTCCTTCTAACAAATTTTGTGCAGGAGGAAGAGTGTGAGGTCCTTCTAAAACGTTTTGTGCAGGAGGAAGAGTGTGAGGTCCTTCTAACACGTTTTGTGCAGGAGGAAGAGTGTGAGGTTCTTCTAACATGTTTTGTGCAGGAGTAAGAGTGTGAGGTCCTTCTAACAAGTTTTATGCAGGAGGAAGATAGTGAGGTCCTTCTAACACGTTCTGTGCAGGAGGAAGAGTGTGAGGTCCTTCTAACACATTTTATGCAGGAGGAAGAGTGTGAGGTCCTTCTAACACGTTTTGTGCAGGAGGAAGAGTGTGAGGTTCTTCTAACAAGTTTTGTGCAGGAGGAAGAGTGTGAGGTTCTTCTAACAAGTTTTGTGCAGGAGGAAGAGTGTGAGGTCCTTCTAACACGTTTTGTGCAGGAGGAAGAGTGTGAGGTTCTTCTAACAAGTTTTATGCAGGAGGAAGAGAGTGAGGTCCTTCTAACACGTTCTGTGCAGGAGGAAGAGTGTGAGGTCCTTCTAACACGTTTTGTGCAGGAGTAAGAGTGTGAGGTCCTTCTAACAAGTTTTATGCAGGAGGAAGAGAGTGAGGTCCTTCTAACACGTTCTGTGCAGGAGGAAGAGTGTGAGGTCCTTCTAACACATTTTATGCAGGAGGAAGAGTGTGAGGTCCTTCTAACACGTTTTGTGCAGGAGGAATAGTGTGAGGTCCTTCTAACAAGTTTTGTGCAGGAGGAAGAGTGTGAGGTCCTTCTAACACGTTTTGTGCAGGAGGAAGAGTGTGAGGTTCTTCTAACAAGTTTTGTGCAGGAGGAAGAGTGTGAGGTTCTTCTAACACGTTTTGTGCAGGAGGAAGAGTGTGAGGTCCTTCTAACAAGTTTTGTGCAGGAGGAAGAGTGTGAGGTTCTTCTAACAAGTTTTGTGCAGGATGAAGAGTGTGAGGTCCTTCTAACAAGTTTTGTGCAGGAGGAAGAGTGTGAGGTCCTTCTAACAAATTTTGTGCAGGAGGAAGAGTGTGAGGTCCTTCTAAAACGTTTTGTGCAGGAGGAAGAGTGTGAGGTCCTTCTAACACGTTTTGTGCAGGAGGAAGAGTGTGAGGTCCTTCTAACAAGTTTTATGCAGGAGGAAGAGAGTGAGGTCCTTCTAACACGTTCTGTGCAGGAGGAAGAGTGTGAGGTCCTTCTAACACATTTTATGCAGGAGGAAGAGTGTGAGGTCCTTCTAACACGTTTTGTGCAGGAGCTTCCTGGAGTGTGAGAAGGAGGACGTGTTTTGAACAATCTTCCTGGAGTGTGAGAAGGCTTCTAACAAGTTTTGTGCAGGAGGAAGAGTGTGAGGTCCTTCTAACAAGTTTTGTGCAGGAGGAAGAGTGTGAGGTTCTTCTAACACGTTTTGTGCAGGAGGAAGAGTGTGAGGTTCTTCTAACAAGTTTTGTGCAGGAGGAAGAGTGTGAGGTCCTTCTAACAAGTTTTGTGCAGGAGGAAGAGTGTGAGGTCCTTCTAACAAGTTTTATGCAGGAGGAGTGTACAGGGAGTGCACATAGGTGTCCCATTCTAAACAGATCAAATTCTTCTGGGCATCTCATAGATCCCCATCCAAGGTAAATCCCCTAAGAAAATAACAAAAAACAAAGTGCCCGGACTGATTCCTGACTGTGGATATATGTGGAAGTGTGACTGACTGGGCAGGCTGTAAGGAGACAATACAATCAACAGCAGTTCCTACTGGGTCATAGCTACCCAAGATTAACATACAAGAATAAATACAATTCCCCATCGATGTATGAAATGTTCTTATTTGTCAAAAAAAAAAAAAAAAAAAGATCACAATTTTAGCGCTGATAGGATAATTAATAATTTTCCTGAGAGCTCTCACTGTTAGAGTTGAGAAAACCCAAACTGTAAAGTTCGTACCGGACTTTAGGGTGTCTGTGTCCCGAACCCGGACATTTGAGAAAAAGTCCAGGTTTGGGTATTTTTCGTGCCTGTTGAATAGCTGCAGGGCAGCCAATCAACAAGCGTTTCACTGGTTTGCCCTTAGAAGCCATCACAGCCATGCCTACTAATGGCATGGCTGTGATTGGCCAGTGCATCATGTGACCCAGCCTCTATATGAGCTGGAGTCACAGTGCTGCATGTCACATCATCTCATACTAGTGTAGGGAGAGGTTCCTGCTGCTGGTGTGAGGGATAGATTTTTTCCCTATCCACATTTGTTTGCAGGGCACTTGTCCTACTCTTATCCCCATTTTGCTTCCTTTTTTCAGCCCTCTAGCCCTTTCCATGAGTTTTTTACAGCCATTTTTGTGCCCAAAACTTCGGGTCACCATTGACTTCAATGGGGTCCGGGGTCAAGTTCGGGTCAAGTTCGGTGCCCAACCTGAACATCCAGGTGTCCGCTCAACTCTACTCACTGTATTTCTTAAAGCATACAGATTTGCCAAAGTTAAAGGGGCTCCCCAAACCCACGGGAGTCATAATTACACTTGCCGACCCCAGGTTGACGGCGACAAGATGGCTCTGCTAGGCAAACCACCGTCATATGACGGCAGCTGCCAGATAGCTCACTGTGTTCCGGGGAGGGCCAGGGAGTGGGTGCGGTGGACTCGATATCCGCCGGCTACCCGCGATGCCCCCCCTGGAGTGAAAGAACGGAGGTCGGTGTACTTAAACACGGATCTCCGTTCTGTCAGGGGAGAAGGACTGTGATCACAGCCTTCCTCTATATGGAAGCTGTGATCACTCCCCTTCCCCTGCCAGCCCAGCCCCCATACAACTTGAACATGCCCAGGGAACACAGTTAACCCTTAGAGTGCTCCCCCAGGTTAACCTCTTCACTGCCAATGGCATTTACACAGTAAGCAGTGCATTTTTATAGCACTGATCGCTGTATAAATGCCAATGGTCCCAAAAAAGTGTCAAAATGGTCCGACTTGCCCGCCGCAATATCGCAGTACCGCTAAAAATTGCAGATCGCCGCCATTACTAGTAAAAAAAAATAAAAACCCCAGAAATGAATTCTCATCATCCGTAAACGTGGCAACTTTTGCGCAAACCAATCAATAAACACTGATTGCAATTTTTTTTGATCACAAATATGAGGAAGAATATAAATCGGCCAAAACCGTGAAAAAAAAATGTTGTTTTTTTAATATTTTTTGGATTTGTTTTTAAGCAAAAAGTAAGAAATTTGTTTTTTTTTGCAAAATTGTCGCTCTTCTTTTGTTTATAGCGGTGATAAAATACCACCAAAGGAAAGCTCTATTGCAAAGAGGCAAATGGTGCAGAGAGACAAATGGTGCAGAGAGGCAAATGGTGCATAAAGGCAAATGGTGCAACGAGGCAAATGGTGCAAAGAGGCAAATGGCGCAGAGAGGCAAATGGTGCAGAGAGGCAAATGGTGCAAAGAGGCAAATGGCGCAGAGAGGCAAATGGTGCAGAGAGGCAAATGGTGCATAGAGGCAAATGGTGCAGAGAGGCAAATGGTGCAGAGAGGCAAATGGTGCAGAGAGGCAAATGATGCAGAGAGACAAATGGTGCAAAGAGACAGAGGAGGAGGAGGAGGAGCCAACCCTGTTTTTTTTTATTTTTGGAATTTTTGGGGTTTTTTATGCAAGAAACAATAATCTGTCCCTTTAAGCAACAATAGGAACCTCTCCGTATAGGACTAGGAGATGATTTTAGATTCTAAAATCATCTCCAAGTTGTACAGGGAAAGCCTCCAGCTGTTGCTTTAAGGGAAAGATCAGTGTTCTAAAATCATCTTCAAATTGTGTGGGAAACCCCTATATCAGCCGCAGGGAGCCATATTAGTGTTTTAAAAGCATCTTCAAATTGTATGGAAAAAGGCTATCTAAGCCGGAGAGAAGCCATATTAGTGTTTTAAAACTCACAATTTGAAGATGATTTTAAAACACTAATATGGCTTCCCTGTGGCTGATATAGGGGTTTTCACACACACTTTGATGCTGATTTTAGAACACTAATCTTTCCCTTAAAGCAACAGCTGGAACCTTTCCCTGTAAAACTTGATGATTTTAGAACACTAATCTTTCCCTTAAAGCAACAGACTCTACCTAGTCCAGTCAGATGGTTCTGTGCAGCAGGATGAGGTCTGCAATCTGTCCCTCAAAGCAGCAGTACTCGTATCTCTCCCTAGTCCACAATCAGATCGTTCAGTAATGCAGGATGAGATGTTCTATTATATCTGCAACCTGTCCCTCACAGAGCCAGCAGCATCCTCTCCCTAAACTATCCTGAGAGCATGTGACATGCAGCCTGGTGACTATAGCCCCATATAGAGGCTGGGTCACATGATGCACTGGCCAATCACAGCTATGCCATTAGTAGGCATGGCTGTGATGGCTTCTAGGGAAAACCAGTGAAACACTTGTTGATTGGCTGCCCTTGGCAGCTTCTCAACACATGGAGTAAAATACCAGAACCCCGGACCCAAACCCAGACTTTTTTTGAAAAGTCCTGGTTCGGGTCCGGGTCCCGGACACCCAAAAGTTCGGTACGGACCCAAACTTTACAGTCCGGGTTCGCTCAACACTAGCAGAGAGGCAAATGGTGCAGGGAGGCAAATGGTGCAGGGAGGCAAATGGTGCAGAGAGGCAAATGGTGCAGGGAGGCAAATGGTGCAGGGAGGCAAATGGTGCAGGGAGGCAAATGGTTCAGGGAGGCAAATGGTGCAGAGAGGCAAATGGTGCAGAGAGGCAAATGGTGCATAGAGGCAAATGGTGCATAGAGGCAAATGGTGCAGAGAGGCAAATGGTGCATAATGGCAAATGGTTCAGAGAGGCAAATGGTGCAGAGAGGCAAATGGTGCAGAGAGGCAAATGGTGCATAGAGGCAAATGGTGCAGAGAGGAAAATGGTGCAGAGAGGCAAATGGTGCATAGAGGTAAATGGTTCAGAGAGGCAAATGGTGCAGAGAGGCAAATGGTGCAGAGAGGCAAATGGTGACGGAGAGACGTGGTAAACGGAGA
>BLSH010057654.1:119031-129509 GCA_018402905.1 Glandirana rugosa
ATGGTGCATAGAGGAAAATGGTGCAGAGAGGCAAATGGTGCAGAGAGGCAAATGGTGCAGAGAGGCAAATGATGCATAGAGGAAAATGGTGCATAGAGGAAAATGGTGCATAGAGGAAAATGGTGCAGAGAGGCAAATGGTGCAGAGAGGCAAATGGTGCAGAGAGGCAAATGATGCATAGAGGAAAATGGTGCATAGAGGAAAATGGTGCATAGAGGAAAATGGTGCAGAGAGGCAAATGGTGCAGAGAGGCAAATGGTGCAGAGAGGCAAATGGTGCAGAGAGGAAAATGGTGCATAGAGGAAAATGGTGCAGAGAGGCAAATGGTGCAAAGAGGCAAATGATGCATAGAGGCAAATGGTGCAGAGAGGCAAATGGTGCAGAGAGTAGAGTTGAGCGAACCTCTGGAAGTTCGGGTTCTGCTGGTTCGGCCGAACTTCGGGACAAAGTCCGGGTTCGGGTCCGGACAGAACCCGAACGTTCGCACGGACCCCAAACCCCATTGCAATCAATGGGGACCCAAACTTTTAGGCACAAAAATGGCTGTAACAAAGGCAAGTCCTAGAGCTCTGCAAAAGGAAGGAAATGGTGGTAAGGGTCGGACAAGTGCCCTACAAAGAAATTGGGATAGGGAAATAACTTAAAATAATTTTTAAGCTAAAATCACATAAAAAAAATCAAAAATGGAGGTGGATGTGGAGTTGGAGGTTGAGGAGGCGGTGAAAGTGGCGGTGGAGGAGGAGGAGGAGGAGCCAACACTGTTTTTTTTATTTTTGGAATTTTTGGGGTTTTTTTTTTAAACCAGCAATGTAGATGCACTTTTTAATTTTGTGCAAGAAACAATAATCTGTCCCTTTAAGCAACAATAGGAACCTCTCCCTATAGGACTAGGAGATGATTTTAGATTCTAAAATCATCTTCAAGTTGTACAGGGAAAGCCTCCAGCTGTTGCTTTAAGGGAAAGATCAGTGTTCTAAAATCATCTTCAAATTGTGTGGGAAACCCCTATATCAGCCGCAGGGAGCCATATTAGTGTTTTAAAATCATCATTAAATTGTATGGAAAAAGGCTATCTCAGACGTAGAGAAGCCATATTAGTGTTTTAAAATCATCATTAAATTGTATGGAAAAAGGCTATCTCAGCCGGAGAGAAGCCATATTAGTGTTTTAAAATCATCAATAAATTGCATGGAAAAAGGCTATCTCAGACGGAGAGAAGCCATATTAGTGTTTTAAAACACACAATTTGAAGATGATTTTAAAACACTAATATGGGTTCCCTGTGGCTGATATAGGGGTTTTCACACACACCTTGAAGATGATTTTAGAACACTAATCTTTCCCTTAAAGTAACAGCTGGAACCTTTCCCTGTACAACTTGGAGATGATTTTAGAAGAATAATCTTTCCCTTAAATCAACAGACTCTACCTAGTCCAGTCAGATCGTTCTGTGCAGCAGGATGAGGTGTGCAATCTGTCCCTCAAAGCAGCAGTACTCGTATCTCTCCCTAGTCCACAATCAGATCGTTCAGTAATGCAGGATGAGATGTTCTATAATTTCTGCAATCTGTCCCTCACAGAGCCAGCAGCATGCTCTCCCTAAACTATCCTGAGAGCATGTGACATGCAGCACGGTGACTCCAGCCCCACATAGAGGCTGGGTCACATGATGCACTGGCCAATCACAGCCATGCCATTAGTAGGCATGACGGTGATGGCTTCTAGGGAAAACCAGTGAAACGCTTGTTGATTGGCTGCCCTTGGCAGCTTCTCAACACATGGAGTAAAATACCAGAACCCCGGACCCGGACTTTTTTTGAAAAGTCTGGGTTCGGGTCCGGGTCCCGAACACCCAAAAGTTTGGTACGGACCCGAACTTTACAGTCCGGGTTCGCTCAACACTAGCAGAGAGGCAAATGGTGCAGTGAGGCAAATGGTGCAGGGAGGCAAATGGCGCAGAGAGGCAAATGGTGCAGTGAGGCAAATGGTGCAGTGAGGCAAATGGTGCAGTGAGGCAAATGGTGCAGGGAGGCAAATGGTGCAGAGAGGCAAATGGTTTTAGATCTTCTACAACCTGAAGGACTTTAAAGGAGAAGTAAACCTATTTTGGTTGTACTTCTCCTAAGGATCCCAGGAGTGCAGTTTATTCTGACCCATTCACCAGCCAACCAGCTAAAGCCCGCTATCAGCTGACATCACTCAGCCAGTCCAGGCTTAGGAAGGATCCCGACTTTGCAGTCAGGATCCACCCAGATGCCTGGAGCAGCAGCTGACGCAGCTTCTCAGGGAGGCACTGGGAAATTGTGCCGGCCGTTCCTGCCTCCTCCACAGCCCTGCGCTCCAGTGAGTGCTGGAGGGGCAGAGCATAGAATCGACGAGTGATAGTAACAGCTCTCTGCTCAGAGCAGAAGGGAGAGCTGAGCGATCAGCAGTGCTTGATTGCTCAGTTCTTGGGGTAGAGCTGGTGGGGGACAGCATATGATTGTTTGAGTAAGATTGATTTTTTTTTTTGCTATTCCTATACAGGCGGTCCCCTAGTTACAAACATTCGACTTACAAACGACTCCTACTTACAAATGAAGGTAGACAACAGGAAGTGAGAGGAAATCTCCCCCTAGGAAGGGAAATTCACTCCTGTAAGAATTAGTATGGGAAAAAGGGGTCTCCAAAATTTTCGAACTCCGATTATCATTGGAACAGGAAGTGAGGTGACATCTTCTGACCAGAAACATAGACAGCAAAACAAACATTGCAGGGGCGTTACCCCTTCCCTATGCTATCCAAAAAGCTTACAAATATATTTTTTTGGATGGAACAACACTTAAATAATGTACCTGTTCCCACTTACAAGCAAATTCAACAAACCTACAGACCCCATCTTGTTTGTAACCCGGGGACCGCCTGTACTTCTCTTTTAAGCCATAATAGGTATAATGACTAGGAAAAGGAAATTGGTCACTTACCTGTACAATAGACCAAAGAACAAGTTGGAGTTCTGATAAATTTGTATACATGGTATCCCAGGGGACAAGCTTTAACTTGGATAGTTGATGTCCAAAAGCAGCAGTTTCCAAGCCAATGGGCACAAGCAGTGCGATTCACAATGCCGTCTCTGATCACCGGATGCGTTCCATTCATCCACACCGGAGCGTGTGTACTACATCTATATTCGGGTACACAGTATTCTGGTATACGGGAACCTCCACTGCCAACAAACCGATACCACCCATACATGTTATAATCACAGTTCAGGGCTGAGGATAATATGCTGTTTGTACTTCTCCAGGGCTCATCGAGCACAGCGTGGCTCACACAAGGGTCATAGCAGGAATAGGAGCCAAGGGACTTAGTGCACTCCATTCCAAAGCCACAGGCACCTCTCTGGCACTCATCAATTTCACAATAGGATCCATTCCCATAGTATCCATCAAGACACACACAGGAATATCCATACATATTGGTAATGCATTTTGCTAAAGGATGACATCTGTATAGGCTCGGATTTTCACACTCATTGAAGGGAACACAGGTACCATGTGAATAGGTGTAACCCCTTGGACAGAGGCAGGTATAAGAGCCAATGGTGTTCACACAAGTGCCAACGGAGCAGCTGTATATCCAGGGGTAGGCACACTCATCGATATCGGAACAGTTGAATCCATCTCCAATGAAGCCGGTCTTGCAGGAACAACGGAATCCGTCACATAGAGCGTATGGATCACAGACTGAACAGTTTACTGCAGCTGTAGAAGGAAAGTGGAGAAAACAAATAATTAATAAACAGACTGGAACCAAAATCATCCATCCTAAAATCTTCTCCTATCTCTACCGGCTTTGTTCTGGAACCAAAATCACCCATCCTAAAATCTTCACCTATCTCTACCGGCTTTCTTCTGGAACCAAAATCATCCATCCTAAAATCTTCTCCTATCTCTACCGGCTTTCTTCTGGAACCAAAATCACCCATCCTAAAATCTTCTCCTATCTCTACCAGCTTTCTTCTGGAACCAAAATCACCCATCCTAAAATCTTCTCCTATCTCTACCGGTTTTCTTCTGGAACCAAAATCACCCATCCTAAAATCTTCTCCTATCTCCACCGGCTTTCTTCTGGAACCAAAATCACCCATCCTAGAATATTCTCCTATCTCTACCAGCTTTCTTCTGGAACCAAAATCATCCATCCTAAAATCTTCTCCTATCTCTACCGGCTTTGTTCTGGAACCAAAATCACCCATCCTAAAATCTTCTCCTATCTCTACCGGCTTTCTTCTGGAACCAAAATCACCCATCCTAAAATCTTCTATCTCTACCAGCTTTCTTCTGGAACCAAAATCATCCATCCTAAAATCTTCTCCTATCTCTACCGGTTTTCTTCTGGAACCAAAATCACCCATCCTAAAATCTTCTCCTATCTCCACCGGCTTTCTTCTGGAACCAAAATCACCCATCCTAGAATATTCTCCAATCTCTACCAGCTTTCTTCTGGAACCAAAATCATCCATCCTAAAATCTTCTCCTATCTCTACCATCTTTCTTCTGGAACCAAAGTCATCCATCCTAAAATCCTCTCCTAACTCTACAGGCTTTCTTCTGGAACCAAAATCATCCATCCTAAAATCTTCTCCTATCTCTACCGGCTTTGTTCTGGAACCAAAATCATCCATCCTAGAATATTCTCCTATCTCTACCGGCTTTGTTCTGGAACCAAAATCATCCATCATAAAATCTTCTCCTATCTCTAACGGCTTTCTTCTGGAACCAAAATCATCCATCCTAAAATCTTCTCCTATGTTCACCGGCTTTCTTCTGGAACCAAAATCATCCATCCTAGAATCTTCTCCTATCTCTACCAGCTTTCTTCTAAAACCAAAATTATCCATCCTAAAATCTTCTCCTATCTCTACCGGCTTTCTTCTGGAACCAAAATCAACCATCCTAAAATCTATCTCCACCGGCTTTCTTCTGGAACCAAAATCATCCATCCTAGAATATTCTCCTATCTCTACCCGCTTTCTTCTGGAACCAAAATCATCCATCCTAAAATCTTCTCCTATCTCTACCGGCTTTGTTCTGGAACCAAAATCACCCATCCTAAAATCTTCTCCTATCTCTACCGGCTTTCTTCTGGAACCAAAATCATCCATCCTAAAATCTTCTCATGTCTCCACCGGCTTTCTTCTGGAACCAAAATCACCCATCCTAGAATATTCTCCTATCTCTACCAGCTTTCTTCTGGAACCAAAATCATCCATCCTAAAATCTTCTCCTATCTCTACCGGCTTTGTTCTGGAAAAAAAAATCATCCATCCTAAAATCTTCTCATATCTCTACCGGCTTTCTTCTGGAACCAAAATCGTCCATCCAAAAATCTTCTCCTATCTCTACCGACTTTCTTCTGGAACCAAAATCACCCATCCTAAAATCTTCTCCTATCTCTACCGACTTTCTTCTGGAACCAAAATCATCCATTCTAAAATCTTCTATCTCTACCGGCTTTCTTCTGGAACCAAAATCACCCATCCTAAAATCTTCTCCTATCTCTACCAGCTTTCTTCTAGAACCAAAATCATCCATCCTAACAACTTCTCCTATCTCTACCGGCTTTGTTCTGGAACCAAAATCACCCATCCTAAAATCTTCTCCTATCTCAACCGGCTTTCTTCTGGAGCCAAAATCATCCATTCTAAAATCTTCTCCTATCTCTACCAGCTTTCTTCTGGAACCAAAATCATCCATCATAAAATCTTCTCCTATGTCTACCAGCTTTGTTCTGGAACCAAAATCATCCATCATAAAATCTTCTCATTTGTCTACCGACTTTCTTCTGGAACCAAAATCATCCATTCCAAAATCTTCTCCTATCTCTACCGGCTTTCTTCTGGAACCAAAATCACCCATCCTAAAATCTTCTCCTATCTCTACCGGCTTTCTTCTGGAACCAAAATCATCCATTCCAAAATCTTCTCCTATCTCTACCGGCTTTGTTCTGGAACCAAAATCATCCATCCTAAAATCTTCTCCTATGTCCACCGGCTTTCTTCTGGATCCAAAATCATCCATCCTAGAATCTTCTCCTATCTCTACCAGCTTTCTTCTAAAACCAAAATTATCCATCCTAAAATCTTCTCCTATCTCTACCGGCTTTCTTCTGGAACCAAAATCAACCATCCTAAAAATCTATCTCCACTGGCTTTCTTCTGGAAACGAAATCATCCATCCTAGAATATTCTCCTATCTCTACCGGCTTTCTTCTGGAACCAAAATCATCCATCCTAGAATATTCTCCTATCTCTACCGGCTTTATTCTGGAAATAAAATCACCCATCCTAGAATATTCTCCTATCTCTACCAGCTTTCTTCTGTAACCAAACTCATCCATCCTAAAATCTTCTCCTATCTCTACCATCTTTCTTCTGGAACCAAAATCGTCCATCCAAAAATCTTCTCCTATCTCTACCGACTTTCTTCTGGAACCAAAATCACCCATCCTAAAATCTTCTCCTATCTCTACCGGCTTTCTTCTGGAACCAAAATCACCCTTCCTAAAATCTTCTCCTATCTCTACCGGCTTTCTTCTGGAACCAAAATCAACCATCCTAAAAATCTATCTCCACTGGCTTTCTTCTGGAAACGAAATCATCCATCCTAGAATATTCTCCTATCTCTACCGGCTTTCTTCTGGAACCAAAATCATCCATCCAAAAATCTTCTCCTATCTCTACCGGCTTTGTTCTGGAACCAAAATCACCCATCCTAAAATCTTCTCCTATCTCTACCGGCTTTCTTCTGGAACCAAAATCATCCATCCTAAAATCTTCTCCTATCTCTACCGGCTTTGTTCTGGAACCAAAATCACCCATCCTAAAATCTTCACCTATCTCTACCGGCTTTCTTCTGGAACCAAAATCATCTATCCTAAAATCTTCTCCTATCTCTACCGGCTTTCTTCTGGAACCAAAATCACCCTTCCTAAAATCTTCTCCTATCTCCTCCGGCTTTCTTCTGGAACCAAAATCATCCATCCTAGAATATTCTCCTATCTCTACCGGCTTTATTCTGGAAATAAAATCACCCATCCTAGAATATTCTCCTATCTCTACCAGCTTTCTTCTGTAACCAAACTCATCCATCCTAAAATCTTCTCCTATCTCTACCATCTTTCTTCTGGAACCAAAGTCATCCATCCTAAAATCCTCTCCTATCTCTACTGGCTTTCTTCTGGAACCAAAATCATCCATCCTAAAATCTTCTCCTATCTCTACCGGCTTTCTTCTAGAACCAAAATCATCCATCCTAAAATCTTCTCATATCTCTACCGGCTTTCTTCTGGAACCAAAATCGTCCATCCAAAAATCTTCTCCTATCTCTACCGGCTTTCTTCTGGAACCAAAATCAACCATCCTAAAAATCTATCTCCACTGGCTTTCTTCTGGAAACAAAATCATCCATCCTAGAATATTCTCCTATCTCTACCGGCTTTGTTCTGGAACCAAAATCACCCATCCTAAAATCTTCTCCTATCTCTACCGGCTTTCTTCTGGAACCAAAATCATCCATCCTAAAATCTTCTCCTATCTCTACCGGCTTTCTTCTGGAACCAAAATCACCCATCCTAAAATCTTCTCCTATCTGCTCCGGCTTTCTTCTGGAACCAAAATCATCCATCCTAGAATATTCTCCTATCTCTACCGGCTTTCTTCTGGAACCAAAATCACCCATCCTAATATCTTCTCCTATCTCCACCGGCTTTCTTCTGGAAATAAAATCACCCATCCTAGAATATTCTCCTATCTCTACCAGCTTTCTTCTGTAACCAAACTCATCCATCCTAAAATCTTCTCCTATCTCTACCATCTTTCTTCTGGAACCAAAGTCATCCATCCTAAAATCCTCTCATATCTCTACTGGCTTTCTTCTGGAACCAAAATCATCCATCCTAAAATCTTCTCCTATCTCTACCGGCTTTGTTCTGGAACCAAAATCACCCATCCTAAAATCTTCTCCTATCTCAACCAGCTTTCTTCTGGAACCAAAAGCATCCATCATAAAATCTTCTCCTATGTCTCCCAGCTTTGTTCTGGAACCAAAATCATCCATCATAAAATCTTCTCATATCCCTACCGACTTTCTTCTGGAACCAAAATCATCCATTCCAAAATCTTCTCCTATCTCTACCGGCTTTCTTCTGGAGCAAAAATCACCCATTCTAAAATCTTCTCCTATCTCTACCGGCTTTCTTCTGGAACCAAAATCATCCATCCTAAAATCTTCTCCTATCTCTACCAGCTTTGTTCTGGAACCAAAATCATCCATCCTAAAATCTTCTCCTATCTCTACCGCCTTTCTTCTGGAACCAAAATCCTCCATCCTAGAATCTTCTCCTATCTCTACCGGCTTTCTTCTGGAACCAAAATGATCCATCCTAAAATCTTCTCCTATCTCTGCCATCTTTCTTCAGGAACCAAAATCAGCCATTCTAAAATCTTCTCCTATCTTCACAAATGGCAAACCAAAGCTGTACATAGCAGATCATTCTGTCACTGCTAACTATACATTGTTGATATTTACATGTCGCCCCGCCCCTGAATTCACAAGGCAGGGGCGGTGCAGCCTAAGTCCACTAAAGTCTCATACACGCGGTGCGATGGTCGTATGACCAGATGTCCAAAATCCTATGTTGGCTGTTGTGTCTCGCGTACTGACGTGCACAAAGTGATCGTACGACCAAACCTAACATAGTGACGTGTTACGAGCGCATAATGAGGAAGTTCAGGTGCATATGATTTGTGAATTAGGAATGTAGGTTTCACAGAAAGGACACTTCAGGGCGTTCCTGACTTCTGAGCATGCGTGGTTTGCCCGTACAGCTTCGTTGGACCAACTTCTCTGTACACACAGTACAACGATCGTGCAACCGCTTGTTGTACAACCATAGTTTTCTAGTCTGGTCATCCAACTTCAGTTGTACAACCGTCGCACATCGGCTGTTCTAATCACGCATACTAACGGTCGGATGATCGTACAACAAGCTGTTGTACAACCATTGTACCATGTGTATGGGCCTTAAGATGGCACACATTTTCACTTTTGCTCAAACATTTGTATGGGTACCACATAGAATGCAGTACAATCGGACCGCTGACATTGATTTTTCTTGCAGCTACATACTGCAGACCAGAACACAGCTGTGTGGTCCATGGCACACACAACTGCTGATTTCAGATCTGTACAGCACTGGGCACAATACGGTCGTATGAAAATGGTCGTACAACCATCGATCATCCGACCGTTAGCATGCGCGATTAGAACAGCAGTCGTGTGACGGTCGTACAACGGAGGTTGGCTGAGCAGACCAGAAAACTTTGGTCATACAACAAGCGGTCATACGACCGTTGTACCGTGTGTACAGAGAAGTTGACCCAACGAAGTTGTACTGTGCAAAACACGCATGCTCAGAAGTCAGAGACGCCCAGGAGTGTCCATTTTGGGAAACCTACGTTCCTAATTCACAAATCACATTCACCGGAGCTTCCTCGTTATACGCTTGGTCGTACGATCGCTTAGTGCATGTCAGTACGCGAGACACAACAGCCAACATACGATTTGGGCAGTTCAGTTGTACGATCGCCGCACCGTGTGTACGAGGCTTTAGATTTCTGATGTTCCTCCACACAAAAAATGCCGGTGACGGAGTCACGTCGTTATTGTAACCAGGTAGATGAATCTGGGAAATGTGCAGAACAAAAAAGTTGGTCTTGCTTCATTTCGATCCGTTAGTTACATACATTTGTTTAATCAGTTTAATTAATTTTCGGAATTTGTTTAGTTTATTCGTATTCAAATCGATTTAACATTTTTCCAATTCGAATTCAAATCAATTTAGAATAGTTTTCAAATTCGAATTCAAAACATTTTCGAATCCAAATAGTTTTCCAATTTCCAAAGGGAAAAAAAATACAATAAAAAATAAAGGAATAAAATAGAAAAAAAAATAACAGAATAGAAAAGAATATAACAACATAAATAGTAGAATATAATAGATTAAAACAGAACAAAATAAAAGAGACTATAAAAGAGCAGAATAGAATGGAATAGAATAGAAACAAATAGAATAGAATACAAAATAATATAATAAAATAAAATAATATAACGATCTTCTGAATAGAATAGAAATAATATAATTATTTCACAAAATTCAAATAGAATCAATTTAATATTGAACAGAATAGAAAAGAACAGAATAGTATGAAAAAAAAACTTATAGAAAAAAAAAATGGAATAGAGAGGATATAACCATCTTCCTATTCTAATCTATTATTTTCTATATTGAATTGATTCTATTTGAATTTTGAGAAATGGTTATATTTAGAGTTGAGCAAACACCTGGACGTTCGGGTTCTGCTGGTCCGTCCGAACTTCGGGACAAAGTCCGGGTCCGGGTCCGGACGGAACCCGAACGATCGCACGGACAACGAA
>BLSH010057686.1:0-11867 GCA_018402905.1 Glandirana rugosa
CTGTGCCCAGCAAGCAGGGGGGCAGGGCTGAGCAGTCTGCAAGGGGGCTCGGAAGCAAGCACGCATGGGTGCCCCCATGGAAAGCAGCTTTCCATGGGGGCACTAGCTGAAAAGGAGGAGCCTAGAGCACTAGAAGAAGAGGATTGGGGCTGCTCTGTGCAAAACCATTGCACAGAGCAGGTAAATAAACCAAGTTTGCTATTTTAATTTAAAAAAAAAAATAATCTTTACTGTTGCTTTGACATTGCTCCCAACTTTCCCTGATTTTGAGGGACTGTCCCTGATTTGGAACAATGTCCCTCTGTCCCTCTTTCCTCCTCATTTGTCCCTCATTTTAGTCTGATCTATATAGTTGTATATATAATGCACGTTTTATCTTTCAAAGAGTGTTTTCCACTTCTAAACCTTTCATCCAAAATCTAAATTGCTGCATTTGTAAATTTCAAAAGCCAATATAAAGGAATAGTAGTGGTGGAAAAAGCACTTGTGGGTTTAACCAATCATTTTTTTTGTACAACACTCCTTTAAGGGGGCGTGGCAGGGGGTGTATCCTGTGCCTACATACTTTTGCTAATAGGTGTCCCTTGTTGGCATCTCAAAAAGTTGGGAGGTATGTTTTAAACAAATGCATGTGTGAGGGTGGTGTTTTACGGGCATGGGATGCACAGGTGTATTGTGCATCCCCGTGCAAGCAGTCCCATACATGTCAATTGGGAAGCAGCAGCTGCAAGGAGACAGCCACTGCTCCCTATTTGACATGTAGGTACAGGGGCTGCGTCTGTGCATTCCAGAGGTACTAATTATGTTTGTTTTTTTTTTCTTTTGTCTTGACATATGCTTTAAAATATCAATGGCAAGGTTATTGGATATGCTTCATTTCAACAAAATTGTTTGTCAGAGAAGTGCAACTGTTGGATATTCTCAACAAGTAGTAAATGAGCAATAGAACTACTGAATTCATTCAAGTTGGCTCTTAAGACTTTTGTCTCTTCTCCCCTCCTCCTGTGCATCTGCTCTGTGTTAACATTACAGAATAGAAGTCTGGTAGGGTGCCAAGTCACTGCTGGCAGGAGGGAACTGAACAAGACAGCAAGTGAAAAATAAGATAACGATGCCTTGGGTGCAGATTTAAAGTGGTTGTAAAGCCGCCCCCCCCCCCCCAAAAAAAAAACCTGCAAAGCAAAAGCATAATGAGCGCATACTAGCTAATTATGAAACACTTACCTCGGAACGAAGCTGTTGCAGCGGTCTCGGCACACCGTTGTGACAGGCGACATCAGTCTTCTGGGTCTGCGGCTCCGTCCAATCACAGTGCAGGCTCCAGCGCTGTGATTGGCTGAGCCGCTCTGACGTCACTCCCATGCATGCGCACGGGAGCCGTCATTTATGGCACGAATACAGAAGAAATGGCACCCTGGGCACATGCAGATACAGGGGATATCTCCTAAACCGTGCAGGTTTAGGAGATATTTCCTGGACCTACAGGTAAGCCTTATTGTAGGCTTACCTGTAGTCTAAAGTGGTTGTCATGACTTGACAACCACTTTAAGGATGGAAATAGCTGCAGCTACAGAGGTTAATGAAAACATGTTTTAAAATGTGTTTACTACTTGTTAAAGTGTTACTAAACCCACAACAGTAAAATCAGTCTGTATATGCAGTAAAGCATGCTTGTTATACTCACTGTAGAACCTAAGTGGTTAATCCTCCGTATTGTGTAAAAATGCTGCTTTGTCATGTCTCCTCTAATCCTCCCCTTCTTCCACTGTCCCCTAACCATCTCCTGGTAAGACAGAGCCTTTTTCTGCACATGTTCAGTTTGGTGTGTATTGCTAGAGAGTTTATTTTTTCTTGGATATGATCAGCACAGGGCCAATCAGCACTTCGCAGACAGAGGGTCAGGGGTCCTGCGGCCTCATAGCACAGTCAGAGGAGAATGAAATCTCAAACTCCTTCTACAAGCTTTAACCAGATACCGATAGAAGTCACAAGACTGCTATATACTGCTGATGAGAAAAAGTATTTAGCAGTTTATATTTACTAAAATAATTGCATTTCCATGTTCTGTATGTTGTGAGAAACCAGATATAGTGAATGCAGGGTCCTGGGTTTAGCAACAGTTTAACCGGTTCCTGACCGGCTCGCATTCATTTACTGCTGCAGTTTGCGCAGGCGCAGCTAGCAAGCTCCCTGAGTGTCTCCCGGGCAGACTCAATGTCCGTCGGCAACCCGCGATCGCCTGATACAGAAGAAAAGCGGGGAACAAGCAATGTAAACAAGATGGTTCCCCATTTTGTCAGGCGGCATGTAAGAGATCTACTTATCCCTGTACTTGGGATCAGTGAGATCTGTTATGACCTTGCCAGCCCAGCCCTCACACAGTTAGAACACACCCAGGGTACACAGTTAACACCTTGATTGCCCCCTGCAGGTTAACCCCTTTCCTGCCAGTGACATTTACACAGTAATCGGTGGCTATTTTTAGATCTGATCTCTGGATAAATGTCAGTGGACCCAAATAAGTGTCAAAAATGTCCGATCTGTCCGCCACAATATCGCAGTCTCGATAAAAATCGCAGATCGCCACCAGTACTAGTAAAAAAAATTGTAAAAACGCCATAAATGAATTCTCATTGATTGTAAACGTGGCAGGTTTTGCGAAAACCAATCAATATACGCCTATTGCAATTTTTTTTTTACCACAAATATGTAGAAGAATATATATTGGCCTAAACTGATGAATACATTTTTTTATATATTTTTTGGACATGTATTATAGCAAAAAGTAAAAAATATAGTTTTTTTTTTCAAAATTGTCGCTCTTTGTTTGTTTATAGCTCAAAAAATAAAAAACGCTGAGGTGATCAAATACCACCAAAAGAAATCTCTATTTGTGGGGAAAAAGTATGTCAATTTCATTTTTGGTACAACATTGCATGACCACGCAATTGTCAGTTATAGCGCCGCAGTGCCGAATCGCAAAAAGTGCTCTGGTCAGGAAGGGGGTAAATCCTTCCAGGGCTGAAGTGATTAAGGATATGTAAATATTTGAATATCCATGATCTGATTACAGCTCTCCTTTAAAGGGTTAGTTCACCTTTCCAGAAAAAATGGAAAGGTGAACTAACCCCGTACACTCTCCCCACCGCACTGGCCCTCGCTGCACTTACCTCTGTGGGCGGTGAGCTGTCACTGACCAATCAGAATTGCTCTGATCCATCCTGGAATTGCTGCAAGAAAGAAAAGGGAGAAAAGCAGACTGCTACGCCAACTGCATGGGCACTGACAGCTCATCAACCACAGAGGTAAGCACAGTAGGGACAGGGGGTGGGAGATGGGAAGGATGTACTTTACATTTTACACTTTAAAAGTAACCAAAAACTGCACTTTATAGCCCAAAAAAGAGAAGGAGTAAAAAGGCAGTGTTAATTTATATAAACTGATTAATAAAATGAATTGCACATACATGTAAACGTATATATAAACACATATGGTGAATATAAAACGATTCCAAAAAAACTAGAAGTGGTAGAGCATATCCGAGACCACATATATGTAAAAGGGAAGTCCACCCTAACACTAAAATCTATACATCCACAGACATCCACGATCTAACCCTAACCTATCTAACCCTATAAAGAAGAAATCAGTATACATACCTTTTCTGAAGGCGGTCCAGTACGGTCTCCAGCGGCAGAAGCTCTGCAGAGGACATGGCCAACAAGGGCTGTGAAATGAATAGGAAATTACGTCAACCATAGACTTACTATGGGGCTTCCGTTGTCAGCTGTGTCCTCTGCACCTGCCTACACAGCAAAGCCACCGCTGATAGCACAGCGTGGGACCAGACCGGAGCGGCTTAAGAAAAGGTATGTATAGCAATTTTTTCTTTACAGGGCTAGATAGGTTAGTCTTAGATTGTGTTTGCTAGTAGATGTAGAGATTTTAGTGTTGGGGTGGATTTACCCTTTATAATATTTGTTTAAAATTAAAACACTCTCATACTCCAGTAGCACTAATATATGTAAATTCTATTTGTTTCTAATTCTATTTTAAAGAAACAAATTTCATTGGATTTACACTATTGGGTGTTTGTTTCCTATGTTTTATGTTAGTGATGGTTATGAGCTGAATATCCACAACTGGTGCTGCTGGAGTAAGGTTGTGCTCGCTGATATGGTTCCTATGCTTGTTATGACTGCTCTATAAGTGAGGGTCATTGAGCTTTGATAAGAGTATTTTCATCTGAGGCACATGGATTCCGCTGTACTGGGAAAATTCTCATAAGAAGTATTCATCTTTTGGATACACCTTTTCACTGGGACTTTTTTTATTTAGCTATATTGCTGAAACTTAGACGTAATGCACTTGGAACATCTCATATTTTAGACACAAAGTTGAGAAAATCAATAGTTTACATAGAATAGGTCTCACAACAGCATGAGGATGAAACACTAGTGAATAACAAGGTATGCTTCTTATAACTTTATAGATTCAACCAATAAGTGTATAAACAGGTCAATATACTGTGCAGGAGAGTGGGACACAGGAGAGCAAGGGGAAGGACTACTGAAATGTCAAACCACTCTCTACTGCTCACTCTCCTGACAGCAGCAAATAGTAGATGAACAAGTATAAACCAGTAAAAAGTAGATAAACAGGTACACCACCAGAATGACAATTACAAGTATATTCAGCCTGCTCTAAGGGAGAGAGTTCTTTTGCGAATGCAATCTATAAAACACTCTGGTAAATAGTAAATGCTCACCAAATTGGGGTGGGGGCTAGGGGAAGAAACAGATGAAGAGTAGTTGTAGTTCAGTGTTCCTTGCTTGACAGTTCAGATGATCTTCAGCTAGCTTTGTGGTTTAAATGGTATATACCAATCAAATGCTGATGCAACAAAATAGATTTCCAGGAAGTGTATTATGTTTGTGCACTCTTTCTGCAGCAAGACAAAGGAATCTTCACAGTGATCACTGACTTTGAACTGTGGGACTACAAATAACAGCATTTTTTTGTGCATAAATGTTTGCACTCCACTTCTATTTCCAAGCATTAAGAACTAGGCCTTGACTACAGTGAATGTGCAGAGTCAGGTTATGTGTACACAGTGTCTGCAACAATGGACTTCCGCCGGCTCACCACACAGGATCAATGGATGCAGATGATGTATACGCCATTGATGATGATAATGATGACAAGGATGGAGAGGATGATGTCGGTCACTGCAGCCCTCTGGCTCCTGGGATCAGCTTCCACCGCCTCTCTCGGCGGTTCTCCCGGATCGATCGTCCAAGCGGGATGCAGAGATCAGGAACAGGCTCCGCTCAGTGCAGGGCAGATTTCTCAGGTTGCTCACTGAAGTACTGCAAGGTTTCTGAACTGCTCAGTCTGTGGGAGTAGGCCGTGATTCAGCCACAATTTACACAGAGTCCTGCTTGATTTATCCACGCCGTCCAGAGAGAGTGTGCTAGGCCCCAGCCTCTGCTTAAATAGTCTCTCCCACGAGGCACCTCTTCTCCCAAGAATCCTTCTCTGCTGCACAGTCAGATGGGAAATGTAGTTCTACTGCAGTACAGCCAGAGGGCGAATCCTCACAAGCAAACTACAACCCCCAGAGTGCATTTCTCTTGTCACTGTTAGAGTCATAGAATAGTAAAATGCCACTAGGGGAAACACCAGGCCCTGACTCCCCCTTGAGTACAAACTCCCCTTATCATGTAGCTGATCCTGAGTGACAGTGGTCTGTGTGTGTCTGTGTCACTCAAAGCTCTCCTATTCTCCTGTGTGCCTGTGTTCAGCTACCCCCTCCTCCCCCTCCCTCTTCCTGTTAATACGTAGTCTCTCCTCTCTGCTCTGCTCTCATAATTAATTTTAAAAGCTTCCGTTCCCTCTGTATAAGAAGAATAAGTTCCCCTGTGTCTGTGTTATATCATAAATATGCTTATCTTTACTGATAGCACATGACTTCCTACACACAGCTCTTCTCTCTCCAGCTGATGTCAGCAGCAGTGCTCGCCCCCCCCCCCCTTCCCCCAGGAACTCTGGGTTGAGCAGAGGGGAGGAGAAAAACGACAACTGATTGTAGTAAGACGGAGTGTTATCAGTACAGCTAAGCATATTTATGATACAACACAGACACAGGGGAACTTATTGCTCTAATACAGAGGGGATGGGGGCATTTTATACACGTGACTTAACAACCACGTTAAGCTCTGTGAAGGAAATTTTAAATTCTGTATAAAACTGTACTACATTTTGTATGTATTGCACCCGACACTTATAATGTTTTAATTACATATTCACATTCATTATGTTGATAAGAATCTATAACACCTACAGTCAAGTCCATAAATATTGGGACATCGACACAATTCTAATGTTTTTGGCTCTATACACCACCACAATGGATTTGAAATGAAACAAACAGATGTGCTTTAACTGCACACTACATTCAGCTTTAATTTGATTTTACATCCAAATCAGGTGAACGGTGTAGGAATTACAACAGTTTGTATATGTGCCTCCCACCTTTTAAGGGACCAAAAGTAATGGGACAGATTAACAATCATAAATCAAACTTTCACTTTTTATTACTTGGTTGCAAATCCTTTGCAGTCAATTACAGCCTGAAGTCTGGAACGCATAGACATCACCAGACGCTGGGTTTCAACCTCTACTGCAACTGTCTTCAGTTCCTGCTTGTTCTTGGGGCATTTTACCTTCAGTTTTGTCTTCAGCAAGTGAAATGCATGCTCAATCGGATTCTGGTCAGGTGATTGAATTGGCCATTGCATAGCATTCCACTTCTTTCCCTTAAAAAACTCTTTGGTTGCTTTCGCAGTATGCTTCGGGTCATTGTCCATCTGCACTGTGAAGCGCCGTCCAATGAGTTCTGAAGCATTTGGCTGAATAAGAGCAGATAATATTGCCTGAAGCACTTCAGAATTCATCCTGCTGCTTTTGTCAGCAGTCACATCATCAATAAATACAAGAGAACCAGTTCCATTGGCAGCCATACATGCCCACGCCATGACACTACCACCACCATGCTTCACTTTTGAGGTGATATGCTTTGGATCATGAGCAGTTCCTTTCCTTCTCCATACTCTTCTCTTCCCATCACTCTGGTACAAGTTGATCTTGGTCTCATCTGTCCATAGGATGTTGTTCCAGAACTCTGAAGGCTTTTTTAGATGTTGTTTGGCAAACTCTAATCTGGCCTTCCTGTTTTTCAGGCTCACCAATGGTTTACATCTTGTGGTGAACCCTCTGTATTCACTCTGGTGAAGTCTTCTCTTGAGTGTTGACTTTGACACACATACACCTACCTCCTGGAGAGTGTTCTTGATCTGGCCAACTGTTGTGAAGGGTGTTTTCTTCACCAGGGAAAGAATTCTTCAGTCATCCACCACAGTTGTTTTCTGTGGACTTCCAGGTATTTTGGTGTTGCTGAGCTCACCGGTGCGTTCTTTTTTTTAAAGGATGTTCCAAACAGTTGATTTGGCCACACCTAATGTTTTTGCTATCTCTCTGATGGGTTTGTTTTGTTTTTTTTGCAGCCTAATGATGGCTTGCTTCACTGATAGTGACAGCTCTTTGGATCTCATATTGAGAGTTGATAGCAACAGATTCCAAATGCAAATAGCATACTTGAAATGAACTCTGGACCTTTTATCTGCTCCTTGTAAATGGGATAATGAGGAAATAACACACACCTGGCCATGGAACAGCTGAGCAGCCAATTGTCCCATTACGTTTGGTCCCTTAAAAAGTGGGAGGCACATATACAATTTGTTGTAATTTCTACACCGTTCACATGATTTGGATGTAAATACCCTCAAATTAAAGCTGAAAGTCTGCAGTTAAAGCACATCTTGTTTGTTTCATTTCAAATCCATTGTGGTGGTGTATAGAGCCAAAAACATTAGAATTGTGTTGATATCCCAATATTTATGGACCTGACTGTATGTACTGCCTACAAGTGTAATATTATTGTAATAACTACATAAGAGTAGTTATAAAAAAAATTAAAATGGGCCAAATAAACAGAACAGTTATTTGGAAAGATGCTCGTTTTGTGTCTGCTCCCTATTGCAGTAGCTATTATTAATTTGGAACCACTGATCAATATTAGGATAGGAGTTGCCAATCTATAACATTTCCAACACAGCTCCAAACCCTTTTCATTGCATTTACAGAAAGGTGGACTTTGGTTAAAGACTAAAGGGAAAAAGAGCGTACCTACTCCTTGTGCAGTGGCCCTTTATTAAAAATACAAAAAACACACAAATGGAATTGCACTTACAATTTGTAGATAGATATCAGGCATGTCATCACGTGTGAAAGCAACATCCTATGTTATCCTTCCTCTCCTGATTAGCCAGTAAAATTGTTTCGGCTGCCAGCTTGGGTAATGGCTAAAATGAGGAACCTGCAAACATGGCCTGTTGGGGGTACTTGAGGACCGAGGTTGAGACCCACTGTTGTATACAATGGCTGAACTGACACAAACTGATGATTATTATTGAACTTTGGACTGATATAGCAGGTTTGCCTTGGGCATTAGCATGTGTTATTTCGCATTATATTTGGACTTTGGTTGAAGCATATCTAAAGCCAAAAACATTCATTGATAAAAATGCACTCTTCCTGAATTGAATGGTGGAGAAGGATTCAGGCCCTTTTGGATTGGTTCCAGCAGCAAATCGGAAATCACCCATACTGCAGCACAGGGCTGATGCTACTACAGTATACAGTAATACAGCACACACAGCAGCCACATCGGTTAGCAATGGAAATAGTTTATTTAGGCCAGCTACCTGGAAATCTACTTTAAGTGGGAGAGGCATTATAGTTCCAAGAAAGTGCTGAGAAGAGGGTGAGAGCTTCAGAAAGCAGAAGAGAGAACATTAAAGTGGTAATTAATAGATGTCCCTTACTATTACAGCATGTCAGTTACCTCTCGCTCAATAATGATTTTGGACTTGTTGGTTGGGTGAAGCTTTTCAACATTGGCGCCCCCAATTCTCTTACTGCTGTTTTCATGTAAGTCTTAATATAGTCCACTATAACTCAACTCAAACTGGGTATGCAAGCCATAATTGCTGTGCGGTACACAGGTTACCAATTTGCATATGGTGGCTGGGCATATGCCTATACACTATGTGTGGTTGTTGTAATCTTGATCCCTTCGTTTTTTTTTTTTTTTTGCTCGGCTTCTCCTTTGTTTCCTTTTTTTATCCTTTTGTTTCCTTTTTAAAGATATCTGGCCAGGACCTTAAACGTTACCTGCAGTTGCCATCTTGGTTGAGTTGTGGTCGTTGCTTTTGGTTGTGGACCGTATTGTCCACGGCTTCAGGTGAGCCCTGTTCACGGTCTCCATGGATATTGGTTGGGGGGTACTGGGTGTGGGTGGGACAAACCTCACAGGCAGTCAAAATACAGACAACAATGATTGATATATCTATAATGTTGATGCATAATAATGACTTTTTGTCCTATTGTTTCTAATCAGACTTTGGAGGTCAGTATAATCCCCTGAGGAAGCCCACGGGGGCGAAACATGTTGGGATGTTAGCTGAAAGAAGCCTACACCAGATCTAGGCTGGACCTCATCTTGTTATAAGGTGCCAGATATGTTTTTATGTACCTGTATGTCACTCTATGAAAATTATGTGTAAAATAAAGATACATGTTTTTAATGTAAAATTGTAATTGGATTCATTCTACAGCACCGTATAATCCCCCCAGGAAACTCATTCTTCATCTTTTGTATCGATTAATCTGGGATGAGGTGCCATATATTTATTGTGTTCAATTGGGAACTGACCAGGGCAACACTAACCAAAATAAAATGGTAATTAATAGAGTTGAGCGAATCCGGACTGTAACGTTCGGGTCCGTACCGAACTTTCGGGTGTCCGTGTTCCGAACCCGGACCCGAACGTTTGAGAAAAAGTCCGGGTTCGGGTTCTGGTATTTTATCACGCATGTTGAAAAGCTGCAGGGCAGCCAATCAACAAGCGTTTCACTGGATTTCCCCAGAAGCCATCACAACCATGCCTACTAATGGCATGGCTGTGATTGGCCAGTGCATCATGTGACCCAGCCTCTATATGAGGCTGGAGTCACAGTGCTGCATGTCACATGCTCTTAGGTTAGTGTAGGGAGAGGATGCTGCTGGCACTGTGAGGGACAGATTGCAGTGATAATAACTAGGTAGAGATTACTCTCATCCTGCATTACAGAAAGATCTGATTACAGAACGATCTCTCATCCTGCATTACAGAACGATCTGATTACAGAACGATCTCTCATCCTGCATTACAGAACGATCTGATTACAGAACGATCTCTCATCCTGCATTACAGAACGATCTTAAGGGACAAATTGCAGATCTAATAACATCACATCTCCCATTTTTCTTCCTTTTGCAGCCCTCTAGCACTTTCCAGGACTTTTTTACAGTAATTTTTGTGCCGAAAAGTTCGGGTCCCAATTGAATTCAATGGGGTTCGAGTCCAGGGTAAAGTTCGGATGACGTTCGGTACCGAACCCGAACGTTTCCGGAAAGATCAGCTGAACCCGCAGAACCCGAACGTCCAGGTGTTCGCTCAACTCTAGTAATTAAGTCCATTTGTTTATGTTTTACTTACAGGTAAGCCTATAATAAGGCTTACCTGTAGGTACAGTAAATATCTCCTAAAAGTGCACCATTTAGAAGATATTTACTTGTGCAGCAGCTAGAGACGTCACCAGTGCATGCGCTCTGAAGGAACGGCATACCCAAGCCGTTCCTTCAGAACTCTGTGCCATAAACTGTAATTCCTGGTAGTGACATCATCACAGCTTGGCCATTTAAAGGATTGGAGCCCTTGAACCCGAAAGGAAGATCAGGTGAAGATGGAAGCCCTGTCAGTGGTGACAGCGCACTGCTGGAGGGCTTCGTTTAAAGTGTTACTAAACCCAGTAATATCAAAATAGTTAATCTGCCCCTCCCCCCCCCCTACAGTGCCCACAGCTTATAAATCTTCTTTATACATTAAAATACTGCCACTATATACCATTTTGGATGAGGATGATCTGTGTACCATGGTCAGTGATACACTGCACAGTTTTTCCAATGCTGAGAGTTCAGGTAGGAGGAGATTTCCACTACAGCCTGTATACACGCCCACATGGGTGATGTCAATATCATGTGAACTAACTAGCTCTGAGAACAAGCAAATATTCTCTCCAGCATAAAAGACACAACTGAGCATGTGCAGGAGGACTACCCCGTCTGTGTTAAGCTGGCCTTCCCCCGATAGACTGTGCAGGGAGGGGAAGGTCTATGCATACAGAATAAAACAGCCTTTTTACACAATGCAGAGGATTAACCCCTTAGGTTCCACAGTGAGTATAACAAGTATGCTTTACTGCGTATATGGACTGATTTTACAGTTGTGGGTTTAGTAACACTTTAACCACTTAAGGACCGGAAGGATTTCCAGCTTTAGGACCGGAGCCCTTTTTGCGATTCGGCACTGCGTCACTTTAACTGAAAATTGCACGGTCGTGTACACAAACTAAATTTGCATCCTTTTTTTCCCACAAATAGAGTTTTCTTTTGGTGGTATTTGATCACCGCTGCGTCATTTCTGATCGCCGCTGTAAACAAAAGAAGAGCGACAATTTTGCAAAAAACCCCAAATTTCTTACTTTTTGCTAAAATACAAATCCAAAAAATATATAAAAAAACGTTTTTTTTCATCGGTTTTGGCCGATTTATATTCTTCCTCATATTTGTGATAAAAAAAATCGCAATCTGCGTTTATTGATTGGTTTGCGCAAAAGTGGCCGCGTTTACGGATAAAAAATAT
>BLSH010057686.1:11877-24178 GCA_018402905.1 Glandirana rugosa
TTTTTTTTACTAGTAATGGTGGCGATCTGCGATTTTTAGCGGTACTGCGATATTTCAGCGGACATGTCGGGCCATTTTGACACTTTTTTGGGACCAATGGCATTTATACAGCGATCAGTGCTATAAAAATGCACTGATTACTGTGTAAATGCCATTAGCAGTGAAGGGGTTAACCTGCAGGGGGCGCTTTAAGGGTTAACTGTGTTCCCTGGGCGTGTTCTAACTGTGGGGGGACTGCCCTAGCTGGGGAAGGGAAGTGATCACACCTTCCATGTACAGGGAGGCTGTAAAAACAGCCCATCCCCCTCACAGAACGGAGGTCCATGTTTACTTACACGGACCTCCGTTCTTTCACTCCGGGGGGGGGGCATCGCGGGTGGCCGGCGGAGATCGAATCCGCCGCGCCCGCTCCCTGGCCCTCCCCGGACACAGTGAGCGTGCGCTCACTGGGCTCGATCTTGTGGCCGCCGTCATAGGACGGCGATCCGCGCTATCGAGCCACACTGTCGCCGTCAATTGCCGATCAGCCGTCGGCAAGCGGTTAAGGTAAGTTTCATGCAATGCATGCTAGCACATTATAACATTGCCTTACAGGGGAAAGTTTTTTTTTTACATTTTTCAGTTTACTACTGCTTTAAGGGCATGTAACACTAGCAATCCTATTATTGGCAGCAACCTGCCAGTGACAGGATTGTTAGGAGGCCACTCATCTATTCCTACCATGTCACTCCACTAGCCAAACCCGTGAGCTGTGGCTCAGTCATTGCTCCCTTGATGTAAAGTGAGTTTTGCAGAGTTTCGACCAGCAAGGTAGTAACACCATAGGAGGAGGTGAGTGCTCTCTTAGCAATGCTGTTGCTGGCAAATTGCTGTTAACAACAGTATTGCTAGTGTGACATGGTCCATAGTGAGGATAGTTACCATGCTTTGATTGTGAACACTCCTCTGGGTATAGAGGAATTACATTATATAGAAACCTGGAGATTGTTGCAGAAAGCCAGCATGGAAACCAGAGAAATGTGAATTTCCCACCGGGCACAAAAGATTCAACAGTCTTTTACTGCCATAACAGATGAAACTACAAGAGAGGCGATAGATACTATTTATAGCTGTTATTTTCTCTCTTGCTTTAAAATAATAAATCTGTGAAATATGTGAAGAAGAGTAGAGTTAAACATTAAATTCAACTTACATAGTCAGTTGGCGGCACCTCACTGAGAATTCCATTGGAGCTGCAGTGATCATTATTGTTGCTTCTGTGTTTTTAAGATATACTACACAAATCATATTGTATTGCTGCTACTGCCAAATCAAGAACCAATTCCAGAATAAATTCCAGAACATTTAGCATTATATAAGAGCTGGTCAAGATTTCCTACTAAAAGTCATCCATGTAGTTCGTCCAGTTTCGGCAAGTTACAGAAAATGGTTCCGTGATAAAGAGGTTCTATTAAAATTTAAGTACACTCACCGGCCACTTTATTAGGTACACCGTGCTACTACTGGACTGGACCCCCTTTTACCTTCAGAGCTGCATCCATTCTTCATGGCTTAGATTCAACAAGGTGTTGGAAACATTCCTCAGAGATTTTGGTCCATATCGACCTAATAGCATCAAGCAGTTGCTGCAGATTTGTCGGCTGCACATCGATGATGCAAATCTCCCTTTCCACCACATCCCAAAGGTGCTCTATTGGATTGAGATCTGGTGACTGGGGAGGCCATTGGAGTACAGTGACCTCATTGTCATTATCAAGAAACCAGTGGTGAGATGATTTGAGCTTTTTGACTGTTATGTATTTAGTGTTATACTGTTCTCCATCCAGTAGGGGGAAACATTGTAACTTATGTTCACTTCTCTATTGTTCTTTGTAGAGATATATTCTGTGCACATCTATTGTTTCCTTTATTCCTGTTCCTGTTTGTTTCCTGTATGTGGTATTGCATGAGTAAAGAAGCCATATAAGGCCTGTCCATGTCTATGGTGCAAATACATCTTAAAGATACAACACTGGCGATGAGGAAGGGAAATTCAGTGAAGGGAGACTGCAGAAAACACAGGTAATGAGCTTGAGTGAAGAATCAGAACTTGTGTTTTAGAGAAACATCTATAAATCTCTCCAGCATGGCTTCTCTAGGAAACATGGAGGAATTTAATGTGGCTAATCCATCCTAATCCATGGGACTCTAATGCTGACAGGTTAGAGTTTTTCCTGGAAGCTAATAAGGTGGCCGATGCTGTGCAGAAAAGAGCTGTTACTGAGTGTTATTGGATCTAAGACTTTTGATATTGCCCGCTCACTGATATCTCCCGCTAAACCAAAAGACTGCTCATATGAGGACATACTGGCACTGATAAAAAATCCTTTTTCACCCACTGCATCTGAAACCGTGAGGCGTTTTCATTTCAACAGACGAAACCAACAACCGGGTGAGAGCATTGCAGAACTGCGCATGCTATCTGAAAATTGCAGTTTTGGTGCCAGTTTAGAATCCTTGCTAAGGGACAGGGTAGTGTGTGGAGTACAAGATAAAGCACTGCAGAGGAGACTTGTAGCCAAACAGAACTTAACTTTTATTACTGCGCAAGAAGAAGTGCTCGCATATGAGGCCGCATACATTCATTTAAAAGAAATTCAATCTGCCTCCAGCAAAGATAATTCACCGGATAAAAATTACATGGCAAAGGTTAAAATAAAGGACTTTCCAATGCACACTGATGCAGTTTCATTTACAGGGAAGTGTTACAGCTGTGGCGGGAAACACAGGCGTGAAACATGTCGTTTTAGAAATGTGAAAAGGTCACATACAGACAGTCGGTCAGACTAAAGATCAGTCTACAAATGTGAATTCACTACCAATGGCAGCACACTCCATTATTGTGTCAATTGTTGTCCCGATTGATGAAACCTCTACTAGTGTTTATACAAATGACTATGTGTATAAAGTGGAAAACTCATCAGGACTGAAGATTTACACCGAGATTGTGTTACAAGATGTTCCATGCAAAATGGAAGTAGATTCAGTGTGTGCATATTCCTTGATTTCAGAAGAAATGTTTACTCATTATGGCCTCACAATGTTCCTTCAATAGCACTCTGTGATATCCAGTTGTTAGACTACAACAAACAAGTTGTGGAAGTTAAGGGTGCTTGCTTTGTACCCGTGAAATATGGAGATTTCAGAGGATGCTTATGCTTAATAATTACAAAGGGATAAAGAGCAAGCTTGCTGGGTAGAAAGTGGTTTGAACCCCTTGGGATTTCATTATCAGGATTCCATAACGTATCTCCAGTTACTCTACAGAATGTGATTGAGGACTTTAGTGCAGTCTTTGAAGAAGGGCTCGGCATGTATAAAGGTCCTCCTGTTTCTCTCAAATTAGACCCTACAGTAACCCCAATTCATATGAAACCGTGAAAAGTTGCATTAGCAATGCAAATGTGAGATTACACATTTTGTGGAGCAAGGTACACTTGAACCTGTAACACATCCTAAGTAGTTCCAGTATTGAAACCAAATGGTGATGTTAGAATTTGTGCTGACTATAAATGTACAATCAATAAAGCACTGCAGGAACATCCCTATCAAATTCCAGCTGTACATGAAATTTTGACTAGGTTAGCAAAAGGAAAGGTATTTGCCAAACTGGATATGGCACAAGCTTACCAACAATTACTTGTGGATGACGACGCCGAGGATGCACAAACAATAATAACACACAAAGGAGCTTTCTGAGTAAAACGTTTGCAGTTTGGAATTTCTACTGCTCCCAGCATATTCCAGAAATTAAAAGAGGACCTCTTATCTGGACTTCCAGGTGTTGTACCTTATTTTGATGATGTTCTTATTGGAGCTGATTGCATTCAGTCTTTGGCTTCACAACTACAATTTGTTTTGAAACATTTTATTGATGCTGGTCTCAAACTTATAAAAGAAAAGTGTGTCTTTGGGGTAAACAGCATGGATTTCCTTGGATACAGAATTGATTGAACACGGAATTCATCCAAATGATTCTAAGGTTGAAGCGATCCATAAAGCTCCGGTCCCAACATACAAACAAGAGCTGCAAGCTTTCCTAGGGTTACTTAATTTTTACCATTCTTTTCTGCCTGACAAAGCCACAGTTGCTGAACCCCTGCATCATTTATCAGATAAAGATGTTCCATGGAAGTGGACTGACGTTCATTCTACAGCTTTCTGTGCTGATAAAAAGCTGTTATCTTTTGACAGTGTACACTGTGATTTAAACAAAAACACTCACTCTTACCTGTGATGCTTCTCCATATGGCATTGGAGCTATATTGAGTCATGTGTTGGAAACTGGTGTTGAGGGTCCTATTGCATTCCATTCAAGGACCCTGTGTACGACAGAGGAATTATGCTCAAATTGACAAGGAGGCTTTAGCCATTGTGTCCAGAGTAAAAAAATTTCATGGCTATTCATATGGATGGAGGTTTACCATTGTAACTGACCATAAGCCTTTGCTGGGTCTGTTCACCAGAAGTACCGTATTTGCCGGCGTATAAGACGACTGGGCGTATAAGACGACCCCCCAACATTTCCACTCAAAATATAGAGTTTGTTATACACTCGCCGTATAAGACTACCCCCTCTTCCGCACACCTTCAGACAACAGTGGACGGTCTGGAACTGGTTAAATGACATTTTCTCAAACATTAAAATAACGCTTTGTGAGCAAATCAGATCAGACATCAAAGGGTTATTTTAACACGTGTGAGAGCAATTTTAAAACATGGTGGCACTGGCACATATTATATTATACATTATACATTATATGTATTTAATGAAAGCATTTTGTGTAGATATATATATAATGCGTAAATTAAATACATATAATGCTTTTTTTTTATGTGCCAGTGCCACAATGTCCCTGCCTGCTCATCCTGAAATACTGGTATTCAACTAGAACAGTCTTACCTCTCTCTCCACTGGCGCTGATGAATGAAAGTGGGGAGAGGAGAGAGAGGGCGGAGTGCAGCTGCATATCACTCCGCCGGCGCGGGAGCCGGCACTAAAGACGGAGCAGCGGCAAATGCGGCTCTATACCTCCGCAGCGGTGGTATAGAGCGGAGCGCACCCGGCGTATAAGACGACCCCCCCACTTGGAGGCATGTTTTTGAGGGGGAAAAAGTCGTCTTATACGCCAGCAAATGCGGTATTCCCTCTCCTCAAATTCTTTCCCCTTGAATGCTCAGATGGTCACTCATGCTGAATGCCTATGACTGCGATTTTGAATATCGTCCTGGCAAGAATATCACTCATGCTGATGGGTTGAGCCGGCTGCCTTTGATTTCTCCTGATTTCCTTGTCCCTCCTGTGCCCGAGGTTCTCATGTTGGGATCCATTACAAACCCTCCATTACATGCCAGAGACATTGCTGATATGACTGCTAAAGGTCCCGTGCTGGCCTGTGTGCTCAACTGGGTGTGGAGGGAATGGCCCAAATCAAAAGTTGAAGAGAAGTTCAAACCATTTTTAGTGCGCCAACATGAACTGTCTGCCTATAAAGGTTGCCTATTATGGGGAAATAGAGTGGTAATTCCAAAGGCAGGACAAACTCAAGTACTGCATGCTCTTCATGAAGGACATCCTGGAATAGCCCGCATGAAAGCATTAGCCAGAACTTATGTTTGGTGGCCTAAAATGGATGAAGTTATTGAGAAGTGGGTAAAAATCTGTGTACCATGTCAATCCACCCATCATGCTCCACCTAAAGCCTCAGTACATCCCTGGGAAGTGACTAGGTCCCCTTGGTCACGGTTGCATATAGATTTTGCGGGGCCTTTTCAAGGACAGATGTTTTTTTTTAGTTGTTGACTCCTTCTCAAAATGGCTGGAAGTTGTATCCGTTGCATCCCTCACCTCAGACACCGCCATAAGAGTTTTAAGGAGGCTGTTTGCTACACATGGGTTGCCAGATACAATCGTGTCTGATAATGGAACGTAATTTACCTCCTCAGAATTCAAAGCCTTTATGGAAAGCAATCTTATTCGACATGTTACGATTGCACCATTTCACCTGTCATCAAATGGTCAAGCTGAACATATGGTTCAGACCCCCAAAGACTCATTGAAGAGAATTGTTCAAGGAGATTGAAATCAGAGACTTGCAAGTTTCCTTCTGCAACAACATTTGACACCATGCTCAAGCACTGGTTGTAGTCCAGCAGAGCTCCTAATGAACAGTCATCTAGAAACATGTTTGAATCATTTACACCCTGATCTGACATTGAAGTTACAAAAAAAGCAAGAATTGCATTTTAAAAAGGATGCTAATGTATCTGTGAGAATGTTTGCGCCTGACAGTGCTGTCTATGTCAGAAACTATGCTGCTGTGCCTCATTGGATACCGGCAAAGGTGCTTGTGGCTACAGGACATTTATCATACAAAGTAAAATTTGCTCACGTTGATCAGATCCAAGAAAGAAGTGGGGAAATCATACCTGCTGCTGGTTCTAGTGGTACTGGGATTCCAGTGATGCCAGATCATGGTGAACCATTGGTTGATACAGGTGCTATTCCTCCAGGAACTGTTGTTGCAGAGCCAGTGTCTCTCAGTCCCTCTGACACAGCACAAGAAGAAGAATTGCACCCAACTGAGGGTCCCAGTGAACTGCCTCAAACAGTGGTCCTTAGGCGTCCAAGGAGAAATACTCACCCTCCCAGTTATCGCAACGACTTTGAGGCCTAGGGGGAATGAGTGTTATGTATTTAGAGTGTTATACTGTTCTCCATCCAGTAGGTGGAAGCATTGTAACATATGTTCACTTCTCTATTGTTCTTGGTAGAGATATATTCTGTACACATCTATTGTTTCCTTTATTCCTGTTCCTGTTGGTTTCCTGTATGTGGTATTGCATGAGTAAAGAAGCCATATAAAGCCTGTTCATGTCTATGGTGCAAATACATCTTAAAGATTCAGCAGTGACATGGTGTATTATTCTGCTGGAAGGAGCCATCAGAAGATGGCTACACTGTAGTCATAAAAGGATGGACATGGTCAGCAGCAATACTCAGGTTGGCCTGGGCGTTTAAATGATGCTCACTTGGTACTTGCCAAGAAAATATCCCTCACACCATTACAACACCAGCACCAGCCTGAACCGATGATACAAGCAGGACGGATCCATGCTTTCATGTTGTTTATGCCAAATTCTGACTACCATCTGAATGTTGCAGCTGAAATAGAGACTCATCAAATCAGGCAATATTTTTCCAATCTTCTATTGTCCAATTTTGGTGAGCCTGTGTGAATTGTAGCCTCAGTTTCCTGTTCTTAGCTGACATATGTGGTATTCTACTGCTGTAGCACATCTGCTTCAAGGTTTGATGTGTTGTGCATTCAGAGATGGTATTCTGCATACCTTGGTTGTAACGAGTGGTTGCCTTTCTATCTCAGTCTGCCCATTCTCCTCTGACCTCTGACATCAACAAGGCATTTTCATTCACACAACAACTCACTGGATGTTTTCTATTTTTTGGACCATTCTCTGTAAACCTTAGAGATGGTTGTGTGTGAAAATCCCAGTAGATCAGCAGTTTTTGAAATACTCAGACCAGTCCATCTGGCACCAACAATCATGCCATGTTCAAAGCCACTTAAATCCCCTTTCTTCCCCATTCCCATGCTTGGTTTGAACAGCAAGTCGTCTTCACCATGTCTAGATGCCCAAATGTATTGAATTGCTGCCATGTGATTGTTGGATTAGCAATTTGTGTTACCAAGCAATTGAACAATACCTAATGAAGTAGCCAGGGAGTGTATAATTCACATGCAGTATTTTAGATATTGATGTGCACATGAAAGGATACGTTTTTTTCAAAAAATGAAAAGGTGGGCTAACTTCAAACTTTCTGGGGAGATGCAGTGTGATGCGGTGGCAGTAAGCACAAGGAGTCCAGTTGCAGAGAACAGAACTTCTACTAATGCAGAATCCAGTAATTCACAACAAACTCGGCAGTAAGGCACCCAACCAGAAACACTGGCAGATAACAGCAGTGTGTAGCAGAGCAGTTCTCAAATGTGCCAAAAGCATCGGTCTTGAGGGGTAGAATGCAGCCTGGCCAGTCGGAGCCTAAATGTAGCAGTCTCCAGAAGGATTGTTTCCCTATCCTTTTGCTACTCAGATCTGCACTGCAGGGGCCCTTATCCTGTAAAAGGGAAAGGAAGAGAAAGAGTTAAGTGAAGTGCACACATGGAGTCCACGCTAGGTGCACGGCGGGACCCCATACAGTTACAGGAGTGATAGCAGAGATACACTGGACAGATGGAGAGTCATTGTCTCTGCATGTCCCTCCTAAATGCACAAGTAACTGCGGTGATGCTTATTAAATCAGAAGAGTTTACTAGAGTTTGTTCATGTGTGTAGTCATCTCGTCATGAGCATAGTTCAAGTAAAGCTACCCCATGTGTATGGCAGTGACCCTGTACAAAGTTCCTATTGTAGCCCATAAGAACCCACCCCAGGGTAAGCCTCTCATATGACCCTTGCCTAGTGCCCAACAAGGAGGGAAACATAGAGAATGTGATGACCGTCCTGTCCCCTTGATCTGCCCCTGCTCACGTGCTGCTAACATTAGTAAATAAATAGGAAGGTATATTATATTTATTTGTTTTAAACTTTTTTTTAATACTTTTCTTCAGTCATGTCCTGGTTCCCAGGCCTAGGCAAATTACATCATATATCCCAGGGGCCTTCAAGTGGGGAGAAGGGGTTTTCTCAGCTAAGTAAACTCTCTTGCCTGCATGCCTGAGCTAAGAACAGATGGATTCCAGGAAGTAGATGCTACATGAATCAGCTGCCCTTACTCAAGATGGCCATGCCCAGAAATACTAGGGGACAGTGGCAGCCCGTCCATACGGGGCGGAAGGGCGCTGCCCCCCTAATCAAGTGCCCGACCCCTAATCTACATGCAGGGCGCCGGATGCATGGATTCCAATTTTTTTTTTCTAGAAGCACGTGATTAGAGCCTGAAGCTCTAATTAGCTTAAAAAAAGGGTGGGCTCAGGGGACAGAGCAATGCGCCCCGAGCCCACCCAGTTGTGTGACAAAAGCAAATGAACATTTGCTATTGTCCGTCTGATTCTCCTCCCTGCCAATCAGGAAGCAGGTCCTGAGACCTGTTGCCCGATTGGAGAAGCGATCCTATTGGCCATTGAGGAGGAGGGAGGAGATGCAGGGGCAGCCCAGAGGAAGCGCTGCCCGCAATCTAGATGGGGTAAGTGCGGGGCTGGTGACGACCAACTAGGGGATAGGGGGGTGCCTGTGACCCGACCGGGAGGGAGGTTGCTTTGGTTGGATTGTTTGCCGCCCCCCAAAAAAATATACCACTAGAAAAGCAATTTCTCTGCATAATAAAGTATGGAGACATGGATGGATGGTGGAGTTTGCTTTAAATATATTGTTCAGATGCAGCGCAGTCCCATTTTAAAATGGTGCTGTGAAAAGCAAATGCAGCTTTGGCTTCAGTGGATAATAATAAGTCATCTTTAATGGTAAGTATGTAACAAATTATACCATCGGAGAAGATGGCATGAAAGGGATAAGGGGCTACGGGATTTTAATGGTACCGAAATTAGGCTCACACCTAAATTTTTTGTAAAAATATAACAAATTTATTTGAACATACAATTACATCTCTTCAAAAAATCACCGACAGTTATATCTCCCTCCCATAGGGGGATAGGTTTAAGAACAAAATTCCATGTTCATACAGACAGTTGGTTTCGTGCTTCCCGACATGTTTCGCGGTTGCCCGCTTCTTCAGGAGAACGCACTATATCTAGTATGCACTAGAATGAATAATACATATTTAGTTCAAGACCATAAAATATTCAGAGAAAACAGTAAATTGTAGCTGCATTATAACTATTTAAATGTTAAACCATCTTGTACATATGTGCATCTTACATTCTCACATACATACATACCTGTGAAGTCTGATCTGACCAATAAGTCTCCCCGGCTTCAACCTTTAATGGTAAGTAAGTAGATTTTTCTTTCAGTTTAGTAGAAAGAGTTTGTTTATCTTAGCAGAAAAATAGATATGTGATGTAAACTGAAGAGAACCTGCCCAGTTTCTAATCAGGATGGTTAGAAGGTCTCCAGCCAACAGAAACTGGCTTTACTTTGGTCCTGGCGGGAGGACAAAGGCAATGAGACTGTAACCACGCAAAACCGCGGTCTACCTCTCCAGCTCAGGAATAATGTCACCACCAGTCACATGAAGCAAGCCAGTGCTGAGCTTGATGCGGATGTACAAATAATCTGCTGGCAGCGTAGAGACTTGATGAAAAACACAGCAGGCTTCCCATTTCCATTGACAACTATAGTGTTTCACTAGTCTGTTCCATTTGGAAACTTGCATTAAAATTTTCAAAGATGCTGCACAAAGCTATTGAAGGAATAATTATGTGTGATCTCACTGTCTGTGGATTCATATGAGAGAAGACTGATAGGAATCATAATATTATGGGCTGAAAATAATATGAAATGGACAGCCGTTTAAGCTGTCATCATTAGTTTTGAATGCATACAAAATACGTGTGAGTGTGTGCCAGCTTTTGAATCCATAAGATATACAGTATATTTAAATACACGTTAAAGTGGCAGTAATGGCTAATGATAAGTGTTTTTAAGTGTTGTTGCTTTCCTTCCTCCAACTTACAATATATTGTCGAAAGTATTGGGGCGCCTGCCTTTACATGCACATGAATTTTAACCACTCCGGCCCAGAGAAGGATTTCCCACGTTAGGACCAGAGCACTTTTTGCGATTTGGCACTGCGTCGCTTTAACTGACAATTGCGCAGTCATGCGACGTTGTGTCCGAACAAAATTGGCATCCTTTTTTCCCACAAATAGAGCTTTCTTTTGGTGGTATTTGATCCCCTCTGCGTCATTTCTGATCACCGCTATAAACAAAAAAAGAGCGACAATTTTGAAAAAATATATATATATTTTTTACTTTTTGCTATAATACATATCCAAAAAAAAATATAAAAAACAAATGTATTGGCCGATATATATACTTCTACATATTTTTGATTAAAAAAAATCGCAATCTGCGTATATTGATTGGTTTGCGGAAAAGTTGCCGCATTTACAATTAATTTATGGCGTTTTTACTTTTTTTTTACTAGTAATGGCAGCGATCTGCGATTTCTAGCGGGACTGTGACAATGCGGCGGACATGTTGGACATTTTTGACACTTTTTTGGGACCATTGACATTTATACAGCGATCAGATCTAAAAAAAAAAAAAAAAACACTGATTACTGTATAAATGTCGCTGTCAGGGAAGGGGTTAACCTGCAGGGGGCAATGAAGGGGTTAAGTGTTCCCTAGGCGTGTTCTAACTGTGTGGGGGCTGGGCTGGCAGGGGCATGACAGATCTATCTGATCCCAAGTACAGGGATCAGTAGATCTCTGTCATGCCGCCTGTCAGAACAGGGAACCGCCGTGTTTACATCGGCGATTCTCCGTTCTTTCTGTGTAGTAAGTGATCGCAGGTTGCGGGCAGCCACAGTAAGGGAGTGCGCAAGAGCATGCCGGTGGCGGTGCACGCTTGCCCCCTAGCCATGCATGCACAAATTGCCGTTTATAGATGGCGATTCACCTTGCGCTGCCACTCTGCAGCAGTAAATGTACGCGAGCCAGTCTTTAACCCATTAATGGCATCCCAGTCTTGGCATTGAACAAGGGTTCAATATTGAGTTGACCCACCCTTTGCAGCTATAACAGCTTCAACTCAAAGGCTGCTCATCCATGTCCTTATGGACCTTGCTTTGTGCACTGGTCTAAATTATTTGGTGGAGAGGGAATTATGGTGCATGACCTCACAAATGCGCTTCTGGAAGAATGGTCAAACATTCCCATAGACACTCCTAAACCTTGTGGACAGCCTTCCCAGAAGAGTTGAAGCTGTTATAACTGCAAAGGGTGAGCCAACTCAATATTGAACCCTACGGACTAATGGCTCGTACACACGGGACGACGATCGTGTTCAACACGTCGTACTCACGACCGTTGCATGCAGAATCGATCGTCTGTGGCGGCGCTTTCAACAGTTGAACGTACGACGGTCGTTTGTGGGAGTTGTATGTGCAGACTAGAAAACTTGGTCGTGTCAACAAGCTCGCATACGACCGTTGAGTCGTGTGTAGAGCAGCTGTGTTCAACAAAGTTGTATTGTGCTAAACACGCATGCGCCAAGTCTGGAACGGGCGGAAGTGTCCGTTCGTGTACAACTAGGCTTCAGTTTCACAGTTGCAGAT
>BLSH010057719.1:6412-33552 GCA_018402905.1 Glandirana rugosa
CGAACTTACAGCAACAGCTGGAACCTGGCCCTATAGGAGTAGGCAATGATTTTTGAACAATAATCTGTCCCTCTAAGCAACAGCTGGAAGCTCTCCCTTTAGAACTAAGAGATGAATTTTGAACAATAATGTGTCACTTACAGCAACAGCTGGAACCTGGCCCTATAGGAGTAGGCAATGATTTTCTAATAATCTGTCCCTCTAAGCAGAAGCCTCTACCTAGTGCAGTCAGATCGTTGTGTAATGCAGGGTTTGATCTTCAATCTGTCACTCAAAGCAGCAGTATGTGAAATCTCAAATTACTCCCACAATCCGATCGTTGTGTACGATCCCACAATCTGATCGTTGTGTACGATCGTAACGATCGTTGTGTTATGCAGGGTTTGATCTGCCATCTGTCACTCAAAGCAGCAGTATGTGAAATCTCAAATTACTCCCACAATCTGATCGTTGTGTACGATCATAGCGATCATTGTGTTATGTAGGGTTTGATCTGCAATCTGTCACTCAAAGCAGCAGTATGTGAAATCTCAAATTTCTGCAATCTGTCCCTCGGAGCTACAGTAGTAGTAATCTCAGGATGCAGGATCAGATGTTAAAATGTCTGCAATCTGTCCCTCACAAAAACGCTGGCAGCTTCCTCTCCCTATACTAGTCAGAGTCTCAGAGAGCATGTGACTGCAGCATCAAGTGACTCCAGCTTATATAGAGGCTGGGTCACATGATGCACTGGCCAATCACAGCCATGCCATTAGTAGGCATGGCTGTGATGGCTTCTAAGGACAAACCAGTGAAACGCTTATTGATTGGCTGTCCTGCAGCTATTCAACATGTGTGATCAACTACCAGAACCCAGAACCCGAACGTTTTTTGAAATGTCCGTGTTCGGGTCCCGGACACCCCAAAGTTGGGTACGGACCCGAACATTACAGTCCGGGTTCGCTCAACACTAAAAATGAGCACTTTTGTTTTTTCATGTTCGGGTCCCATAGACTTTAATGGTGTTAGGGTGTTCGCCCTGAACTTTTTGTCTGTTCGCATGTTCTGGTGCGAACTGAACCAGGGGTGTCCAGCTCAACCCTAGTCAGGAGGTTCATACTTACCCACTGGCAACCAAGACATTATTAAATTACTCGAAAACAAAGGCAAAGATCCTTTGGAACCGGGATCTTACCGTCCCATATCCCTCCTCAACCTAGATGCAAAAATGCTCTCCAAAATATTCACAACCAGATTAGCTGACATTATTCCCACCTTGATCCATCCCAATCAATCTGGCTTTGTCAAAGGCAGGACAGCCACCCTGAATATCTGTAAGGTGATGATGGCACTGGAGTATGCCAACAGACATCCTAAGGAGGATACAGCCATCATCTCCTTAGATGCAGAAAAGACCTTTGACAATGTCAAATTTGACTAACTCTCTTTAGTTCTAACTAAATTAGATTTCAGAGGCCCATTTACCCACTTTATTCGACAAATGTACTCCTCCCCCTCTGCCAAGTTGGTTGTAGCCGGACTCCTTAGTAAGGAATTCCATTTATTCAAAGGAATACTGTATACTGTCGCCCCTGCTATTTAAGGTTAAATATGTTTTATTTAAGTTTTCAAGGCATATATGAGAAATGAATAAGAATTGTCAAGTTTGCAGAGAGAGTATGAGTACGAACATCTTTCAAAAGTCATGACATGTACTAACATAACTGAGAGTCCAAACAGAGCATGTATAGTGAAAAGACTTTGTACATTTGCACATATTCAGTATAGTATTCATTGGACCTGGTGGCTCAATAAAAGTGGCAAAAGTCCTGATCGCCAATAGTACTATGTCCCGTCCATTACATTTTGCTTTATCTCATACCCAAGAAGAAACAGGGAGGGAGAAGAGAGAGAGAAAAAAGAAGCAGAAACAAGAGCATTTTGTGAAAAAAAAAAACAGATAGAAAACTAAAGAAAGAAAAGAGAAGAGAAGAGGTTCCTGAAACATTAGTGCCGGGAAAAAAAAAAGAGGGAAATAATAATAATACTAGTCAGAGGGGCGAAGTCCCCGCCCGGTGTTCATGCGGCCAGTGCTGGGCAATCAAAGGTTGAGATTCAGCCAGTTGACAGTTTATCTAAAAGTAATCTGAGGCAGAATAGTGTAGCCAAATAAGTCATGTATTCTTGTATTTCTGCCCCTTATCCAGTTCCCTTGCCCGCATCTCCTCCATCAGCATGGTGTCGTTGATTAGATTTACCCACTGTTGTAGTGCCGGGGATGTAGTTGATTTCCAGTATTTCGTAATAAGATGCCTCACAGCCGATAGGAAGAATCTTAGTAAATTGGATTTGTGGTGTTTTACCGTTCCTGGTAGGATGAATAACAATTCCGTTTGTGGAAAGGGGGACAAGGAAACATTGTATATTTCATTGTATATTTTTAATAATTAAGTTCCAAAAGGGCCGTATTAGAGGGCACTCCCACCATATATGCAAATACGTCCCCACTCCTCTGTGACAGCACCAACACTGATCCGTGGCCCTCGGGAAGATCCTATGAACAGTACATGGGTCCCTATACCAACGGGCCAACACCTTATAATTCTTTTCCTGAGTGAACATTAATATAGAAGATGAGTGGGTGAAAAGGAACGCCTTCTGCCAGTCTGCCCCGGTGATATCCCCCCCCAGGCCCCTAGCCCAGATGCGCGTGAAAGTAGGGAGGACATTGTGAGAGTGAGATAGGATCATCTTGTAGACCAATGACAGTGTATGCCTTGGCACCGGAGAGAGACTACACATTTCCTCGAACCCTGTGAGGGTCCTATGAATTTTCCCCGAGTGGTGGAGAAACATGCAATACTTTACTAGGGATAATCTAGTGAGCCAGTAGGAGGGTGTGTATTCACGGCCGTCGAGGGGTACTAAGGTGCCAGTGCCGGAGTGAATGAAGGTGCGAGCCGTTGGCCATGAAGTTCTGTTATATTTGTAAAATCTCGAGGGGGTATCACTGTCTACTATAGTCGGATTATCAAATAAAGAGGTTAGAGGGCTGGGATTGATAGATAGAGCATACGTGAGATTGCGCCTGTACCAGAGAGACAATGCAGCAGATGTGAGTGGAGATATCGTCATCATAGATCTATGAGACTCACCATGCCCCAAAATAATGAATGCAGATCTAATGGGGATAAATCTTGTTCTATTTGGAGAGCGGGTTTCACTAAGGGTCTCGGGAACCACTCCAGCGTTCTTGAGAAAAGTGAGGCGGCATGATAAGTCTCAAAGTCAGGGAGGCCCACCCTACCTTGTGCTTTGTGGGAGCAAAGAATCTTGTGTTTAATTCTGGATGGGTGATGTTGCCATAAAAATTTGATGGCTAAAGTTCTAATAGTGCGGAAAAAGGCAGTTGGTAGGATAATAGGGAGGCTTGAAATAAATATAGGAATTTTGGTAGAATATCCATCTTAAGGATGTTCAACCACGGTATTTTGAGCTGGTGCCACGACTCTAGAGAACGGCGAATTTTGGTTAGCAGCGGGCCTTATTTGAGAGAATAAATCTCATTAAAATGGCGGGGAATTTCAGTGCCCAAATATTTAATCGATTTTGATTGCCACCGAAATGGTAAATTCAGTTGGAGGGTGAGCTGAGTCTGGGTATGTAGGGAGACATTCAATGCCTCAGTTTTGTTTAGATTGAGTTTAAAGTTACTGTATCGCCCAAAACGCTCTATCTCGTGCAGGATTGAGGGGATGCTAACTTGAGGTTGAGTAACATACAGGAGCAAGTCATCCACGTATAAGGACAATTTGGAGTGAGTTGACAATGTGGAGATCCCGTGTATAGAATCGTTTTTTTTGGATAGCTTGCGCTAGGTGTTCAATGGTGATAGCAAATAGGAGCGGTGACAAGGGGCACCACTGCCTTGTCCTATTCCGGATGTCAAACGTCTCTGACTGCACCCCGTTCACCAGCACTGATGCCACGGGGCCCTTGTAGAAAGCCATAATTTTGGACAAGAGTTTAGGTCCCATCCCTACCTGCTCGAGCGATGTTTGTAAAAAGGGCCCACTGACCCTATCGAAGTCTTTTTCAGCATCACACGCCAACAGGCAGGCAGGGATGTGTTTTTGTTGGGCATATGAGATCAAGTGAAGCATTTTTGTCATGTTGTCCCTGGCCTCATCACCAGGGACAAACCCATCTTTATCCCGTGGATCAGTGTTGGCAACTTGGGGGTGAGGTGAGAGGCTATAATCTTAGAAAACAATTTAAGATCCACGTTTAACATCGAAATGGATCTAAAGTTGCCGCATGATGTAGGTTCTTTCCCTGGTTTGGGAAGGACCACTATTTGAGCTAATAACATTTGACAGGAGAAAGGATTCTCCTCCCCTACCTCCTCAAAGGCGCGGGCCATAATGGGAGCAAGCAGGGTAGCAAAAGTTTTATAGAAACGCGGGGTGTACCCATCAGGCCCAGGGCTCTTCCCATTTTTTAGGTCTTTTATAACGGCTAAGAATTCGGAAGAGGCAAGGGGGGCATCCAACTCCGCAGCTTCCTCCTCTGTCAGGGATGTTAAGGCTGTTTCCCTAACATATTCGTCCAATGGGTGCGAGTTAGCTTGTGAAGATGTGTAGTTATGCAGACCCCACGGTAAATTATATAGCAAGGAGCAATATGATCGGAATTCCGAAGCTATGGCCGGGTTACCTAAGATTTTACTGTAGGATGAGGAGGGTATGTGAGGGACATTCTGTTTACGTTGGCGCTGGTGGATCACCCTGGCCAAGTGCCTGCCGCACTTGTTAGCCTGACTGTAGTATATATGTCTTGCTTTATCCCTAGCTACTAGAGACTTCTCCGTTAATAAACGTAGTAGATATCGTCGTGCATTAGAAAGTTCAACCTGGCACGTAGGGTCCAGGGAACGCTTATGATCCGCCTCTAGAGACGCAATCAAGGCAAATAAACATTTTATTTCTGCCCTGCGGGCCTTCTTCAACCTGGAACCATGTTGTATGAAAATCCCTCGAAGGACACACTTCAACGCCTCCCACTTAGTCATTGCAGGAGTCGCGTCATCTTTATGTGTAAGCACAAAATCAGAGATTGCCTTCGTTATATCTGATGTACAAGCAAGGTCAGAAAGTAAATCATCATTAAGACGTCAAGTGGCTCTGCGAGGCGAACTAGGTATCTGTCCCAGCGTAAGGTGGACCGAAGCGTGATCAGACCAAACTTTCAAACCTATCTTACATTTCGGTTCCAAGTGAAGAAGGGATTGTGACAAAAAGATGCAATCTAATCTGCTATATATGTTATGTGCCACAGAATAAAATATGTAGTCTCTTTGAGTAGTGTGAAGTATCCTCCAAATGGCCACCAAAGTAAGATTGGCGAGCTCATTGCGCATTCTGGCCAGGGTGGAGGTGGGGATGTGAGACCTACCCATAGATGAGTCAAATCTGGGGACCAAGGCGGCATTCAGATCTCCACCCAGGATGGGATTAGTAGTCCCGAACTCCTGCAGGCGTGCCGTCATGGAGGAGAGGAAAGCACCCTGGTCCTGATTGGGTAGATAAACATTAGCAATCATAAAAATAAAATGTAGATGCTTAATTCTTAACGTCCAAGAGGGTCAGTACAGGTATCCAGAATCTCATGTTGAAAAGAATTATGAATAGCTATTGAGACCCCCTGAGATCTAGCTGTGGGATTTGTGCTGTGGACCCAGGTATCATAATGCTTAATAGGTAGCTGAGGTAACGAGTCTTTGTGAAAATGGGTTTCTTGTAGGAGAATAATCTGGGACCGAGCTAAGTGGAGATGATGTAAAACCTGATGACATTTCTCCGTAGTGTTGAGTCCCCTACAATTAAGGGATGGTACTTTCAAAGCTACGGAGGACACCATGGGGCATACAGAGAAGGGCTATTAACTAAACTAAGTGGATAGGCCCCCAATCCGTTGACCAGTCTGGTGCATTTGTGAGCCAAGGAACCTCCAGAAGGAAAGGAAAAAAAGAAGAGGAAAGAAGGAAAGACAGGAAGTAATAGGGGAAGAGGGAGGTGTCCGTCCACCCCGGGCCCTCCCTGCCCCCCCACCTACAGACACAGTGCCGTGGTCTGCTATAGGGCGAGGGGTGAGAAGGGACCCGCAGCAGACCAATAAACAAGTATATAGCATAAAAGAGCACAACCTCCAGAGTTGGAGGGCAGTGCCCTCCAGCGATAATAAACAAAGTCAACAGTTTCAATACAGAATACAAAGATTCAATAACTCTTAACAGAGACAGTTAAGCCTCTGTACACCCTTAAGTGGGGGTAAACTGCGTGGGAGAAGCAATCCGAGACCCCAGCCCCGGCCTAAGCGCATCCACGCTACCCAAATTGTTTTGGGCCCGGCAGACCAGGGGAGGGCAGGGTGACCCCCGAGAGCACACCACCATCAGGCGCAACGCCCAGGTCCCCCCAGCCCCAGCCCCCCCGCCCAAATTCAACATCCCACAGGGAGATAATAAAGATAAAAAAAATTAAATGTAACAGTAAATAAAGCTTCACCAGCATGCAACTAAGTAAGAACTTATTTTAACCAAAGCATACAACCCAACTAAAGCCCGCAATGCAAGCAAGTCCTGAGCTGGTAAACAGATACAGATGATGTATAAGGGAGGAACCTGCCAGTTACCCCGTAGGCCCAATACAGCCAGTCTGTTCAATTCCGGAGGACAAAGAAAGAAAAGGACCCTGCCTCACTAAGTGAGGGAGGGCATAGTTCATCCAGCTGAGGATTTGGAAGCCTTGGAGCGAGATCTCTTGTGACCCTTCTGGGTCTGCCATCCAGTAGAGAGAGGGAGTCCAGGTGTCGCTGATTTCAGAGGCCAATCCGGGAGACCAATTTGAGGAAGTTCGAAGGTGCCCAGAAAGTGGGCTAGGTCTCCAAGGATCCTAAAGGTAGCTGACTTGCCGTTGTGGGTGGCAGAGAGATGAAACGGAAAGCCCCATTTGTATTTGATTTTCTTTGCTAGTAACACTTCAGTGACAGGTTTAAGGGCTTTCCTCATCAGCGAGTCTATTTTGATAAGTCTGCCAACAGCAGCACCGGGTGACCATTGAACAGAATTGCATCCTATGTGCATGCGGCCTGCATGATGTCTGCCTTAACTTGATGATAATGAATCCGACAAATCACATCCCTAGGAAAGACAGCATTAGCATTCTTAGGCCCCAGGGATCTGTGAATCCGATTAATGTCAATGACAGAATCTTTAGGCTTATTAAGGAGCTGATTGAAAATGGAAGTGACCGCTGAGGCCAGATCTGATGGTTTGACCGTCTCTGGCAGGCCGCGGACGCGAATATTATTGCATCTACTCCTGTTCTCTTGATCGTCCAAACCATAAAGAATCTGTTGAATCTGAACAGTATTTTCCTGTAAAATGCATTCATGTTCATTAATCTTAGTGACTGTGTCCTCCACTGAATGCTCAATCTCCTCCATGCGGTGACACAAGTCCCACCGCAGTTCCGCTATCTCCTTCTTGTGTGAGCGCTCCAGCCTATTGATATAGGCCTCAAAATCATGTCTTGTGGGGAGCGATTTAATGTATGCTTCCATATCCCACCCTCCTCTAGAGCTGTGAGAGTGAGGAGAGGGGTTCCTTGATTGAGTGGACCCCGCTTCAGAGCCCTGTGGAGAGTGTGAGCGGTGCTTGGATGGTACCCGAGGGCCGCCGTGTGCGGCCAGGCTGTCCTTCCCCACCATCTTGGAAGCTGGCATTCTCCTAGTTGTCGGTCCGGAGCGCTGGAAGAAACGGGCTATTTCACCTGATTGCTGCTCATTGGTGTTCCGGGAGCCTCACTGTTGCCTCTGCTCTGCATCGCAGTGTCTCCGGGCAGGTTGGGAAGCTGGTGAAGCGGTGTGTTAAAGCGGCCGGAGCGAGAGCTCTGTCTCTGAGCATTCTATCCCACCATGCGCCAAGCCATGCCCCATCACCCCTGCTATTTAACGTAGCTATTGAGCCCCTATCCAGACACCTATTATATCGAGCCCCACTACATGGTATCCATGTTGTAGGCCTAGAACTTCGTTTTGCCTTTTTTGCAGATGACATGCTTATTTTCACAGCGAACCCATCCTCCGACATGGTCACCATCAACAAGGTTTTTGGTGACTTCAAGGCATGCTCGGGCCTCTGTATCAACTATGGCAAGAGGGAAATTCTCCCCTTGAGCACCCTTAGAAGCCCTTCCTGGGCCAAGAAGTCTTTTTCCTTAGCTAAAACCTCTATTACCTACCTGGGTATGAAGAGAGGTAGAATCCCTTCATCTCTATACTCTCTTAACTACCCTCCTCTCATTGAAAAGATAACCCAGGAACTACAAAGTTAGATGGACCTTCCCCTCTTGCTTTTGGGGAGATGCCATTTATTTAAGATGGTCAGTTTTGCCAGATTACTCTATCCATTGCAAATTATCCCCTTGCTACTGAAACATAAGGATGTGCAAACACTTAACAAAATCATATCCCAATTCATCTGGCAAAAAAGGAGAGCGCGCATAGCCTTGGCAAAGCCCTACCTCCCCAGAGGCAAGGGGGGAAAAAATCTCCCCAATATTAGGATGTATAATTTGGCCTGTTTGCTCCGCATAGGTCTAGACTGGATAGCAAAGTCATCCCGATACTCCAACTTCAACTTGGAAGCCAAAATGGTTTACCCCTACTCTGACAGCCTTACTCCACACCAAATGGAAGTCAGCTTGCCAAGAGCTCCAACATAACCTGCTCCTAAGGTACACTGTCATAGCCTGGGGAATCCTAGTTTCCCCTCAAGATTGGAGTACAAATCATATCAAATCTGGAAAAAGCAAGGCCTCATAACATTCACCTCCCTCTGTGACCTGGACTTGGGTACTCCCCTATCAGGACCTTGCAAAAACATTCTCCTTACCCTCATCACACTTTTTTTTTACCACAATCAATGCCTCAGCTTTTTGCAAACCTTGTGTAAAGATGGGTCCAAAAGCTTTGAGTCTTCAATTATCAACAAACTGCTATACAAAGGGTCATATTCTATATCAGATATATATAAGCCATTGATGCTAGCTACCACCCCATCTACAGCAGCCTCCTCAGTTTCAAAATCGTGTAAAGACTTCCCTATCACTGGAATTACAGAGAAATTAATTAAAGGCTACAATTCGGTTCTACGCCTCACACCCCAAGCAAACTATGGAGAGAAACTCAATTGAAAATATTCCATCAAGCTTTCATCCCATTTATCAAGGACAAAAGCAACCCTCAAGCCGCCACCTGCCCTCTGTGCTCCCAGGAGAATCCCTTCCTCGCCCATCGATTTTGGTATTGCACACATATCAACCTTTTGGGATCATGTCCTTTCCTATATCCGGGGAATTACCCTCACTCAACTACCTAAAGATCCTCCTCTATTAATGTTCAGTTACTGGGACTTTCTAGACTTATCAAGGACTACAAAAGGAGCCATATCCTTTCATAGTACCTGGATCCAGACTACACTCCTGGTGGCCTGCAGGAATATTCTAAAAAACTGGGTGTCCTTTCGGCCTTCAATCCCTCAAATCAAAAAAGAGGTCCTTCTACTCTTGTGCAGGGAACAGCTTATAGCAGACTTCACCCACCCCACTTCTAGAAACCACTTTTACAAAAAATGGCAAACATTCATGTCCAAAACTCTATCCCAGGAAGAATTGGACTCCATTGATAAGTCTCCCCATCTCTACTACAATAGTATCAAGGAACTCAAGTTGGTTGACATCCCCTACATTCTTCTGTACACTCATCCTCAAATAACTGCACCCTACAAAGACATATCTTGCTTCTGCTTCTCCCCCCACCCTCTATGTGGCAACAGTTTTTTGTTCTCTGGGGTAACCCAAGGTCCATCCAACCCTAAGCAATTGGTCCTTTTGCTATTGCTCACTCTATTGATGTTTACTACTCATGGTCTCTTCTATGTGCCCCCTTCCCTCAGGAACTGGGGGGATGGGGTACTGGGAACCTTGTATCTTCTTCAAATATATCTCCTTGTGCGGCACTCCCTTGTTTATGTTTATCCCCCAAAGAGTTTTCTTCATTCTATCCCAGATACAACTCTGTTTGGTATACATTTCAAAATTCTCTCTCTTATGTAATGGTTTTTCAATGGGTTACAGATTATTGAAAATGTACAAAACTCAGTGACAATTGTCATGTCACTGTTCTCTGCTGTATGTAACATTTTCAGAACCTGACTAAATTCTCTTGAAAAAAAAAAATATTGCTCATAACTGTATTTTGGAATTTGTTCATTTTTTTTCTTTTTAACTGTAGTTAAAAAGGGAGGATCTTTTCTATGTGCATGTATGTGTACCTGCTCATATGTGCATGTTTTTCGTGTATGTATATATATAGTTGTGCTCATAAGTTTACATACCCAATGTTAGAAGACAGTGCGGAGGGTTAATATCACTTGGTTGTGGTTTCCTCTAATTCTTAGAGGAACAGCTCTATTTAAACTTCCTGCTTCCTGTAAGCAGATGCTGCCTGATCTACAGCGTGTGCCCTGTTTTCCTGAGTGTTCTGCTACCCGTTATCTGATTACTGTGACCCGGCCTGCCTGACCTTGCCTGAACTCTGCCTGTACCGACCCTGGCTTGCCTACGACCATCCGACCGCCTCATCCTTCTGTACCTCTGCTGCCTGCCCGTTGCCGACCCTGCTCGTCCCTGACTCTGCTACTGTGCCTGCGACCATCCGGTCCCAACAAGTATCCTGCTCTAAAACATCAGCACCCTTCCAGCAAATCTCCTGTCCGCTGCTGACGGATACTCCTGGACTTCTACAGGCACTCTTACCCCACCGTGCTCCTGTGGCCTCTGTTCCCAACTCCAGCGGTCCCACGAACCGGAGTCGTAGGAGAGGCCACCCCCGACCGTCAGGCTCACTACCAGGTACTTAACAGTATCAGGCAGCCATGACTGAGCCTGCAGGGGGGGCCTCTAGTCTACATGAGGTCAACACCTCGTGGACCTTACGCAGGCCATCAGGGCGCTTCAGGAGAAGCATACCCTCCTCGAGGAGCAAGTTGTAAACACCACTGCTGGCCCTGCAACAACCACCAGCCTTGATTCGCCCACTACGATGCCCGCTCCAGAGCCCCGGGTACCTACCCCTGAAAGGTTCACCGGAGACCGGTCCAAGTTCAGGGCTTTTTGTATCTCCTGTCAGCTCTACTTTACCCTGCAGCCACGGACTTTCCAGGCAGAGCAAATCAAGGTGGGGTTTGTCATATCCCTGCTGCAGGGCGCACCCCAAGCCTGGGCTCATCACCTGTGGGAGACCCAGGACACCCGGCTGGGTACCCTGTCCTCCTTGTTCCAGGCGATGTCTCAACTATTTGATGACCCTCAACGGGCTGCCACCGCTGAATCCATGCTCCATGCACTCCAGCAGGGTGATAGAGTCGCCGAAGACTGTTGTTGCGGACTTCCGGTGGTGGAGTGCAGACACTCGCTGGAATGACGCAGCATTGCGGCATCGATTCCGTCTGGGTCTGTCCGAAGACCTTAAAGATGAGTTGGCCCGTGTGGGTGTTCCAAGTTCTCTGGACGATCTGTTTGCACTCTCTATCCAGATTGACCGTCGCCTGCGTGAAGGCAGACGAGAGGCCTCTGCACGGTCACCTCAACCAGCACGGACCCAACCCAAAGTCCCGGCCCGCTCCCCGCTGCCTCCGCAGGAACGCTTACGCCGGCGTCAGGGCCACCTCTGCCTCTACTGTGGTGAGGCAGGTCACTATGTGTACAACTGCCCGGCTAAACAACAGAAGGCCCTCCTCGGATCATCCATAGGAGCTCTCAAATCAACGTGACAGGAAGGGTCTGGAAACCCGACGCGTTTCGGCTCCAACAGCCGTCATCTGGGGTATATACCCCAGATGACGGCTGTTGGAGCCGAAACGCGTCGGGTTTCCAGACCCTTCCTGTCACGTTGATTTGAGAGCTCTGTTACTGTTTATACTTTGTGAGTATTACTCCATTTTTTGCGCAATAAACACTTTACCATACAATATTACACTATTGTGGTTTTTCTCTTATACATTGCAAACGGGTGCAATATACCACTTGGGAGAATCCACTCGGTGAAGGTTGAACCATCCACTCTGGCAAGGATTTTCTTCTCGGTTTCTTGGACCATAAGGATAGATGACAACTACCTCAGTGAGTCCGGGCCGACCATTTTGAGTTCCATACACCTTCCGATCGGATTGTGCGGATGATTGGAGACCATTCCTGGTATCACCACCTAGAAACTTGCGCATAATCTACGTGCTTCTGGTAAGCATACACCCACATCATTCATTGGATTTGTTTGAATATTTATTGGCAAGAACATCTTTTTTCAAGAAACATTTTACAGTGTATGATGAATATTTATCACATCAACATTGTTCCTTCAGTTCAACTGTCATTTTAAACAATTTTATATATATTCCCTTCATTTAATATTATATTGAGTATCATTTTATTTTGGACGCTGTGGTTCTTGTGTGGACTTTGTTTGGACAGTTGGATCAGTTGTTTTCTGCGAGCTGCCCACCTGTCATATAGACTGTTTTATTAGGTTTTTTATCTTTTTATCAATATCCTATTTGCATCTATTCATATCAGCATTGTATTTATTGGGCGCGGGCTTACATTTGCTTATTTAATGTGAGAATTGTCCTTGGTCGGCTCCGTCAACACCGCTTCTACGCCAAGCCCGAGAAGTGTGAGTTTGAGCGTCGGAGCATCCAGTTCCTGGGTCTAATCCTCTCCCCTGAGGGCATTGAAATGGACCCGCAAAAGGTGACAGCAATCCTGACATGGCCAGCACCCACGGATAAAAGGGGCGTCCAACGATTTGTTGGGTTTGAGAAATTTTATCGCAAATTTATTAAAAATTTCTCAGCCATCATCTCGCCCATCACCCAGCTCACCAAGCAGGGAATCCGGTTCCACTGGTCTTCTGAGGCTCAGTCCGCCTTTGAAATGCTAAAGGGACTATTCAGGTCTGCTCCGGTGCTGTGCCACCCTAATCCGGCTCTTCCCTACATCTTAGAGGTAGACGCCTCGGAAAATGCTGTAGGGGCGGTCCTCTCCCAACGCTCTGGTCTCAAGAGTCTAGTGCACCCAGTGGCCTTTTTCTCAAGGAAACTTGCTCCGGCTGAGAGGAACTACAACGTGGGCGACCTGGAACTCCTGGCTATCAAAGCCGCTCTAGAGGAGTGGAGATACCTGCTGGAAGGGGCAGCGCACCCGATATTGATCTATACTGACCATAAGAACCTTGAGTATCTCAAGTCCGCCAAACGTCTGAGACCCCGCCAGGCCCGATGGGCGTTGTTCTTCTCAAGGTTCTCCTTCCACATTACTTATAGGCCGGGGTCCAAGAATGTTAAGCCCGACGCCCTCTCACGGATGTACGGGGATGCTAAGGACTCTTCAGTTCCGGACACCATCCTACCAGCGGGTAACTTCCTGCTGTTACAGAGGGACCTCCTGTCACAGCTAAAACGAGCAACACTAAGGACCCCTAGTCCTACCAGGGACAATCTACAGGCACAGGAGGGTCTGCTATGGAAAGGGAGACTGATCTTTGTCCCAGAAGAGGTTCGGGTCACCGTCCTGGGACTCTGCCATGATCACCCCTTAGCAGGGCACTTTGGAGTCCGTAAGACCCTGGAGTTGGTACAGCGCACCTTCTGGTGGCCCGACCTGGCAAAGAATTGCAAGGAGTATGTCACCGCCTTCACCATCTGCATACGGAACAAGAATCCCCGGAACAAAGCCTGGGGCCTGCTAAAGCCTTTGTCTGTCCCCAGTCAACCATGGGCCATGATCTCTATGGATTTCATAGTGGAGCTGCGCCCTTCTGAGGGATGTACAGCTATCTTCGTCGTAGTGGACCGACTGACGAAGATGGCCCACTTCCTACCTCTAAAGGGCACCCCTTCAGCCATGGAGACTGCCCGGGTATTCATTAAAGAAATTGTGAGGCTCCACGGTGTGCCCTTGGACATTATATCTGACCGGGGGGTGCAATTTACCCCCCGATTCTGGAAGGCGCTGTGTGGAACCTTGAAAATTAAGCTCTCTCTGTCCTCTGCCTACCACCCACAATCTAATGGGCAGACAGAGCGGACAAACCAAACTCTCGAGCAATACCTTCTGTGTTTCATGTCCTTTGTGCAGAATGATTGGGTGTCGCTCCTGCCTATGGCGGAGTTTGCATATAATAATGCTTGTCATTCAGCCACCAAGCAGACTCCATTTTTTGCAAACCATGGCTTCCATCCCACGTTCCTGCCAGACCTCATCCTGGAGTTGTCAATCCCAGCTGTTCAAAGTATGCTGAATTTTTTTTGCCGCAACAACAAACTGTTGCAGGAAGCTATGAGCAAGGCGCAGGAGGACAGCAAGAGGGCCTTTGACAAGAAGAGGAGAGGGGAGTTATCCTTGCAAGTAGGAGACACTGTGTAGCTGGCCACGACCAACCTAAAGCTGGCTTGCCCATCTAGGAAACTGGGCCCTAGATTCATAGGTCCATTCCCAGTCAAGAGGAGACTCAATGAGGTCTCCTATGAGCTTGTTTTGCCGGACAATCTTAGGATTCATCCGGTCTTTCATGTCTCACTATTGAAGCCAGCGGTTCTGGACTCCTTTCCAAACCGCGAAACAGGTCCACCAGAGCCTGTGATTGTCAACGGTGACGAAGAGTTTGAAGTGGAAGCTGTACTGGATTGTAGGAGAAGAAGAGGGCAGATGCAATATCTGATTAAGTGGCGGGGCTACGGACCTGAGGAAAATTCCTGGGAGCCCGAACAAAATGTGCATGCCCCGGACCTGGTCAATGCCTTCATCCGCAGTCAACCGCTAAGAAGTGCCCAGCTGGGCATCCGGAGGCTGCCCCTTGGGGGGGGGGCAATGTTAGAAGACGGTGCGGAGGGATACTATCAGTTGGTTGTGGTTTCCTCTAATTCTTAGAGGAACAGCTCTATTTTTTTTTTTTTTTATAAATATATTTATTGAATTTTTGACAGAATACAGAGTATAAAAGTTTGAAAGTGTCAAAAACACAAAGGTACAGCATAGAAGTACCAGAGACAGAGTTCTGTTTATAACAAGGTGAAATAACAGTTATACAAAAAAATAAGCAGCTGTGAGGCAAAGGTATGTCACGTTAGAGTTGGAGACAGACAAGGATGAGGTTGAAACCAATTTTTCATCCAAAACCTTACGCCGTGGAAGCAGTCTTGGCTACAGAGAATTTGGTTTCCTGAAAGTATATTCTTTCAGAGGGCCACAATTGGGCCTATTTAACAGAAGGACGGGGGTGAGGCAGGGGGTCCAGCGTGATCTCGTACTCATGGGATAGAAGCCAGATAGCTATCAGAGAGACTTGGGGTCGCACTTCATGAGCGTGATGGACTTAATGTTTTAGGCGTAGAGTGGTGTGCTTGGGGAATCTCCTGGATGAGTACAGGGGGTGTGGTTCGTGGAATGCCAGGGGGCTAATGGGGTACGTATCTTGAGTTTTCCTAATGTGCCCGAGAGGTCTGCCCTCAGATAACATTCGGATAGTCGAAAGGGTACCATGTAGCGTTGGATTTCCTCTAGGGAGAAGGAGGATTCTAAGTATTTCCTCCATCTCGAGAAGAAACGTTTTGAAGATTTGGAGTCTTGCGATATGGCATCCAACCATTCAATGCGGAAAAGATTTTGGATGGCCATTTTGACTTGGGTCAAGGTAGGCGGGTCTATACTAATCCATGCTTGAGTGATAGATTTGCGAGCTGCCAGGAGACACAGGTGCACCCAATGAGGAGTTGAGGATACTGGGGGAGGCGTGTCTGTGGGGGGTGTTGTCTTGTGACTGAAAATGCAAAGCATGAGGTCCTTGGTGATAGTGGATTTTTGAGTTTTGTTGATGTATATTATGACTTGGTCCCAAAAGGACGCTATCCTAGGGCAATACCAGAATCTGTGTAATAGGGTGGGCCTAGGAGCTGAACACCAGGGGCATGTTGGGGTTGATGAGCTCTCCGGTTTGTGAAAAAAAGGGAAGTAAGCTCTGTGTGCAATTTTAAATTGAGTTTCTCTCCATTTTTCAGAGACGGTAAGGGAACGAATTTTCCGGTATCCCGCTAGGACGTTGGCTGGGGCTTCGGGGTCATCGAGAGCCTTTGCCCAGGATTGGAAGGGAGAAAAAGAGTGCTTGGTGGCTTGGTGGCGCGATAAGTGGGAGTATATTTGGGAGATTGAATATTGACCCGCGATAGCTAGGGAATCAACAAAGGAGGGTTGAAAGTGTCTGGGGGAGGGGAGGATCTCCGTATTAATATAGTGTTTGAGTTGGTGGTAAGGAAAGACGTGTGTTTTGGGCAGGGAGTATGATTCGGCCAGCTCTGGGAACGATCTGACCGAGCCACCCTCCGGGGAGCATACTTGGCTAATCCGCTTTAGTCCCCGTGACGCCCAGATTGAGAAAGGGGTATTGGAGAGGGAAGGAATGAACCTAGGGTTTCCTAAGATAGGGAGGAAGCATGAGACTCCGGAAGGTAGGTCCAGCACCTTCCGCACCTCCCTCCAGGCGATGACCGTGTCGCGGAAAAGAGAGTTGGTCCTAATGTGGCTAGGTAAGACTGAGAGTCTGGTGTGGGCCACCGCCTGGAGGGAGAAAGGGGCCACCAATGCTCTCTCCAGTTCAAAATTGGAGTATTTAGAGTTTTCAGTGAACCAGTCGAGCACTGGCCTAAGAAGGCAAGAAAGATTATAGATTCTAATATTGGGTAGACCTGTCCCCCCCTCCTCCTTTGGCAGATAGAGTTTGCGAAGAGAGACTCTAGGTTTTTTGCCCTGCCAGATAAACACTTGTAGGGCGGCATGAATCTTTTGAACGTCCTTGTGTCTAAGGAGTAAGGGAAGAGTTTGGAGGGGATATAGAAGTCTCGCAAAGGAGACCATTTTATAGAGATGGCATCTGCCGAAGAGGGAGAGGGGGAGGGAGGTCCAGTTGCCCAGCTCCTGTACTATCTTATTAATGACAGGAGGGTAATTCAGTGAGTATAGCGACGAGGGTTCTCTGCCAATAGACATTCCCAAATAAGTGATATGTTTTTTGGCTATCGAAAATCTAGATGTGTGTGTCCAAGATCCAGAGACCCGGGGGTTTAGAGACAGAATTTCACTTTTTTCAAAGTTAATTCTCAGTCCTGAGCATGATCTAAAAGTTTCGAACAATTCCTGGGTATAGGAGATATCTCGGGGGGGATCAGAGGAAAAAAGAAGGATATCATCGGCGAAAAGTGCCGATCTGAGAGTGGAGTTGCCAACCGAGATGCCGCTTACTCCCTCGGAGGAATTTAGAATTCTAGATAGGGGTTCTAAAGCTAAATTAAAAAGAAGAGGAGAAAGGGGGCAGCCTTGGCGAGTGCCCTTGGAAAGGGGGATCTCTGGGGACATGAAGTTTGGGGTGATTAAGCGGGCAGAGGGGGATGCGTACATTTTGTGGACATAATTTAGGATAGGGCCTGAGATGCCAAATGACTCCATTGCCATAAAGAGCCAGGTAAAACGTATATTATCAAAAGCCTTTTCGGCATCTAGTGAGAAGATGGCTAAGTCCCGGCTAGGGTACCTCTTAGCATGTTCAAGGGCGAGTAAAACCTTGCATATGTTAAGAGTAGCCTGGGCTGATGATCGAGGGGAGTATATGTGCAAGGCGGTTCGCTATTATTTTGGAGAGGATTTTGATGTCTACGTTGATCAGGGAGATGGGCCTGTACGAGGAAGGTGATAGGGGATCCTTCCCCTTCTTGCCTATTAATTTGATGTGGGCTTGGGAGCCCGTAGGGGGAAAGGGGCCATCAGACCAGACTGAGCTGTATACCTGCTCCAGGGTCTCAATAAGGAAGTCAGCTGATAGCTTATAGAATTCGGAAGAAAGGCCGTCTGGGCCTGGGGCTTTTCCCAGTCCAAGTTTGCTGATTGTGGAGCGGATGTCTTGAGTTGTTATGGGGGCGTTGATGAAGTCTAATTGTTCCTTAGACAGTGAGGGGAGATTGGCCTTGTGTAGAAGGGCTGTGGCAGTTTCTGGGTCTATTGGGTCTTTGGTATAAAGAGAGGTATAGAAGTCGGTGAGGAGAGCATTGATGTCAGAGGGGGAGTTTGTGACCGTCCCATCGGGGCCTTTTAACGCTCCTATAACCGTGGGAGGACGTCTTCCCGAGCAAAGTCTGGATAATAACTTCCCCGCTTTGTTCCCGTTTCGATGGAAAAAGAGGGCCGAGTGTGCTAGATGAATTGATTCCTGGTGGCTGGACCAGAGATCAAAGTGTCGTTTGGCCTTGATCCAAGCCTGAACTGAAGAAGGGTTACGCGATAATGTCAATTCTCTGTGCGCTGCTCGGAGGGAATCACTGGCCTGTTTGAAATTACGGGAAGCTCTTTTTTTGTACTGGGCCGCATAGGAGATTATGCATCCTCTCAGAAAGGCTTTACCAGCCTCCCAGAATAGGTTTGGGGAGGATCGGTGATCCTTGTTAGTCTCACAGTATTCCGTCCAAGCAGCACCCAGAGTTGATTTAAGGTCCTCGTTTTTGGCCAGGAAGGATGGAAACCGCCATAGTTTGGGACCAAGGGGGGCGACAAGTCCGGATATTTGTACAGTAATCGGGGAGTGGTCCGATATCACCATACTCTCTATGGAGGATGATGATATCAGTGGAAGGAGGTTTGGGGAAGCAAAAAAATAATCAATGCGGGACCAAGATTTATGGGGGGGGGGGATAAAAAGTAAAGTCCTTGTCTGCAGGGTGGGAAAGTCGCCATGTATCCGTGAGATGGAGAGAATGCATGGTTTGGGCGAGTGGAGAGAGTGTAGGTGTTGGGGGGGTTCTAGGGGTTGGATGTGTGCGGTCCTCAACCGCGTCCATCAGTGAGTTGAGGTCACCCCCCCAGGAGGTGAAGGGTTTCGGGGGTTTGGAGAGCCCAGGTGGTGAGATCCTGGAAAAATGACTGTCCTGGGGAGTTAACCGCGTATACATTGGATATGGCGATGGCCCTCTCAGCAATTGAGAGATGGACCGTGACTCTGCGGCCCTGATCGTCAGTGTCGACTGAGAGAAGTTTATGTGAGAGGTTTTTGTTTATGAGAATGGCTACCCCAGCCTTGCGGCCCTTGGCAGGGGAGCAGTGCACGGATCCCACCCACAGTTTGCAGAGTCTGGGGGCGTCATTGGGGCTTAGATGTGTCTCCTGTAGCAGGGCAATATCTGCATGTAAGCGTTTAAGGTGTCGTAGTACCTGCATGCGTTTGTGTGGGGAGCGTAACCCCCTGATATTCCATGATATTACCTTTAGGTGATTCCCGATCTCAGGGGGAGCCATGGTTGGTGCATAGGATGGAGAGTGGAGATCACGCTGGAGGGGGGGGGCCTCTTAGTCCCGACCTTGACTGACTTGAGAATTGCCGCCTTCTGTGGAAGTGTAATGATAATAGGCATAGTGATTAAAACAAAGAAATAGAACCATAACATTTTAAAGCTGTAACAGGTAGGGGGGGGGGGGATATATCCCCTTAAACCTTTTCTAGAACTTCCTTTTTTCCCCATGGAGTTTCTGTCCTCCGTGCACCCGCCAAAATGGACCTCCTACTGTTAGGGGTAGCAAGGCAGCACCGAGGAGGGAGGGGGCAAGGGAGGGTAAGGTAGAGAGGATGGGGTAGAGGGTTGGGGGGGGTGGGGAGGGGTAGAGGGAGGGGTGGGGGAGGAAAGAAGGGAGGGAGGGGGGGAAGGAGGGGGAGGCAGGGGAGATATTGTGGCAGAGCTAAAGGCAGAGGTGAGGAGTAGGCCGTTAAAGGCCCCTATATCATATCTTAAAACTTTGAACCGAGACCACCTAGAATGCTGAGGAGTGAAAGATAGGTTAATAATAAATCAATAACAAGCCGACCAAGTGATAAGGTGGCGGTGAGGGGGGCAGTTCCTGGAACAAAAACGGTTACCAGACAGAGAAATATGGTAGTGGGCAAGGTAGTGGGAAGCGAGTCCGGAAGGGCTACTTTGGAGGCCCAGTCTCTGGTATTGGATGTGGTGGAGTCTGCATGCCGTATTTTGAGCCTCCAGCTGACCGAAGCGAACTCTCTTGTATGGAGGTTTCTGAGGACTGGATTGGTTGCGTGCGGCCAAGGCTGATTCCCTGGTAGAGGGTGAGGCTGTTATGGGGTCTTGCTGGAGTTCTTGTTCCATGTCAGAAGGATGAGTGTTGGAGATGTAGTTTTCTGCATCGCCTGGTGTGGAGAAAGACACCCGCTCTCCAGTGTCCGTTTGTATGTGCAGGATTGCAGGGTATGCTAGGCTAAATTTGATGCGCTGTTCATACAGCCGTGAGCAGATGGAGGAGAATTCCTTGCGCTTGCGCATCACCTCTTGTGAATAGTCCGCAAAAATCATCAGGGGGTTCTCCTCAATTTTCAGGGAACGGTTTTTGCGGAAGGCCTGTAAGATGGCTTGCTTGTCATTGTAGTTCAGGAATCGGGCAATGACAGGTCTGGGTCTTGAACGCTGGTCTGATAGTTGTCCGATTCTGTGTGCCCTCTCGACTATGCAGGGGGTTTTGAGGCCTAGGTGTTGGGGGATGGTTGTGGTGCAGATGGTGAAGAGCGCTGCTTGGTTATAGGACTCCGGTAACCCTATAATGCGCAAATTGTTCCTTCTGGACCTGTTCTCCAGGTCATCAAGCTTTTCTTGCATGTCCCTTTGCTGGGTGGAGAGCCTGGCTATAGTTGCGGATAGGATGGCAGTGTCATCCTCCACTGTGCTAATCCGTTCCTCGGCGTGCTCCAGCCTGGCAGCATGTTGCTGAATGTCCCTGTGAAGCTGCTCCAGCCCTTTCTGTACTGCTTTTTCAATAGCTTCTGTCACCATAGGAGTGAGGAGAGTGATCACTGCCTGGGCGATCCCTGCAGGAGAGGCAGGGTCGAGTGGGGGGTCAGGAGGGGGTCCTGGGAGCGTGCTCTGGTGCGGCAGGCTTTGTGATGGGAGCGTTGGGCCTTGCTGAGAAGCCGCTGGAGCTGTGTGTGGCAATGGAGCGGCCGCCATGTTGGCTGCAGCGTGTGTGCTGTCTCCCTCAGGCTGAAGTGGGAGCGGTTCTGTGCGGGCCGTCTGCCGCTCTACAAAGCGGTCCATGTCCCGGGTCTTGTGTTCCCCTGTGTGTGGGGGGGTACAGGCAGGGGGATACCTCGGTGAATGCAGGCTTTTCAGGCAGATTTCTGGAGGAACCGGCGGGAGCTCTTCACCGCTACCTCCTTTCCATGCGGGCGCCGGAACCGGAAGTCCGGAACAGCTCTATTTAAACTTCCTGCTTCCTGTAAGCAGATGCTGCCTGATCTATAGCGTGTGCCCTGTTTTCCTGAGTGTTCTGCTACCCGTTATCTGATTCCTGTGACCCGGCCTGCCTGACCTTGCCTGAACTCTGCCTGTACCGACCCCTGGCTTGCCTACGACCATCCGACCGCCTCATCCTTCTGTACCTCTGCTGCCTGCCCGTTGCCGACCCTGCTCGTCCCTGACTCCGCTACTGTGCCTGCGACCATCCGGTCCCAACAAGTATCCTGCTCTAAAACATCAGCACCCTTGCAGCAAATATGCTGTCCGCTGCTGATGGATACTCCTGGACTTCTACAGACACTCTTACCCCACGGTGCTCCTGTGGCCGCTGTTCCCAACTCCATCGGTCCCACGAACCGGAGTCGTAGGAGAGGCCACCCCCGACCGTCAGGCTCACTACCAGGTACTTAACACCCTGGCAGAATTTATGATTTCTTGGACATTTTTAAGAGAATATGAATGATAACACAAAAACATTTCTTTCACTCATGGTTAGTGTTTGGTTGAAGCCATGTATTATCAATTAACCGTGTTTACTCTTTTTAGATCATAATGGCAACAGAAACTACCCAAATGACCCTGATCAAAAGTTCTCTCAGGTATATATAGTAATAGATGTATTTTTCCTTTGTGTGAGCCTTTTGCTACTTTTTTGTTCTACACATTAGTGTGCATTCAATACCAATCAAACTCTGTTTTGAACAGATCATTTATCATTCTCTATTGCTATGTGTATGGCCACACTCTACAATCACATCTCTTTCCTGTCTCTGTAGGGTGATTTGTCAGCTGGAGGTGATTTACCTGTTGATTAAAAACTGAATGAGGAGGGGAGGGGTTTCCTCTCACAAATCACTACTAGCATTGCTTTCAATCTTTCTCTTACCTGTATATAGGTAAGGTGACCAGTTGGTAACATCCAGGCTATGAGTAAGCACCCCAACATGGTGTGAAACATTTCAGCCCATGCTACACCCCTCAAGGTCTTCTGAAGTTCTCTGTAATACATGGACTTTTACTGAATAAAGGTGAACATTGGAGTGCGGGCATACAGCCTCATTTTTCCTCTCAGCTGGTCAAGAATTGCTGCACCACCAATTTCAAGATGTGTGCCAAGCATGCAACATGTGTCAAGTGTCCTTGTCGGAGGGCAGAGAGAAGGTTGGTGCCATTGTCACATACAACCATTCCTGACTGAAGCTGCCGTGGCATCAACCACTTCTGAGCCTGCCCCCACAGAGCTGACAGAATCTCTGCCCCAGTGGGGCTCCTGACCCCTAGATAGACTAACTCAAGCACCGCATGGCATATTTTAGCCTGACTACTTGTGTAGCCCCTTGAACGCTTAGGGAGCACTGCAGGTTCAGAGAACAATTCTTCAGAAGAGTTCACAGAGGTAGAAGAAGAGGAGGCGGATGTGGCAGAATCACCACCAGCTTTTTGGCTTTTTGGAGGTGTGGTGGCGGAACTAGCTCCAACACTGAACCCTGTCCTGCATCCTTCCCAGCTGCCAGCAGATTTACACAGTAAGTCGTGAAAAAAGGTAATGTCCCTGACCATGCCTGCTGGACCATGAGTCAGCTGTAATTTGAACCCTGAGCAGACACCGCCACTCATATACTTCCAGGCGGAATACCCCATTAGTCAGCCTAGATTGACAAACGCCCCGGAACGGCAGCAACACATGGATGCTGGAGGACAGGGGCGGGTGTGTAGTGCCAATGCTCAGATGAAAAACCCTCACACCAGCCACCTGGTGAACAGAGAGGGAATGGGAGGGACACCTGTGAGCATCACAGCTCCCGGGAATAAACAGGCAACGGCCACCCCAACAACATCACAGCACACAGCATGAACAGGCTGACATGGAAGTGTCAAATCATGTGTGGATGGTATATTATTATGTATTTTTTTTCTTTTTTTAAATAAATTTTATTGATAGAATTGTACACTATACAAGTTATAGACAGTACAGTGGCTTGATAAGACCACTGTGGCAAAGAAATTTTTCCAAAGTTAAAATCGACATCAGAAAAGGTGATAATAAACATAACAGCTGTTATGATAAAAGGAAGCTTAGAATCATATTATAACCTAACTGCGGAGGGCTGGATGTTCCATTTGGTAGCCGCTTGAGTGACTGACAGGGGGGCAGATGCCAGCACTAGTGGTTTGTAAAGCGCCGATATAGAGTAATTTCCCTTGTCCAGAAAACTTTCTAGTAAGGAGGGTTTGAAGCGGGTTGACCTCTCTTTGTCCGAAGACTGTAGATAGCTCACGCATTGTAGATAATAGTAGAAGTGAGAGGATGGCAGAGAGTATAGCTCTGCGATGTCTTTGAAGGGGAGGGGGGCTCCCGTGACCGGATTGCAAAAGGAGGCAAACTTGATGGGGCCGCGTTCCTCCCACTCTTTGTAAGCCTTGTGCTCCATCCCCGAAGGAAAGCCATGGATCCCTTGTATGGGCATGAATCTGGAGATGGTAATTTCAAACATTTTCGAGTTTCTCTCCAGGCAATGATTGTGTCTCTCAGAAGAAGACTTTGTTTTAGGTCTTGGTGAAGAAGATTAGGTTTGGTGTGAAGCAGAGCCTCCAGTGAGAAGGGGTAGACCATTCATAGGATGTGTATTTGGAGGATTTGGATATCCAATCTAGTCCTATACAGTTCAGACATCCCAAGTTGTACATTCTAGTGTTGGGTAGGTTTATCCCCCCCGCGCTCCTAGGAAGATTACGTTTATTTAGGGCAATATGGGCACTTTTTTTTGCCATAGAAATTTGGAAAGTGCACTGTGTAGTAACTGAACATCCTTATGTTTAAGGAGTAGTGGAATAGTTTGCAGGGGGTATAATAGTCTGGCGAAGCTGACCATTTTATAGAGGTAACATCTCCCTAGGAGCGAGAGGGGGAGATCCATCCAGCCCTCCAATTCCCGCACTATCTTGGAGATTAGAGGAGGAAAGTTGAGAGTATATATAGAGGAAGGGCATTTACCAATTTTTACACCTAGATATGTTATATGAGATTTTGCCATAGAGAAGTGGGAGGTGGAGGCCCAAACAGGAATTCGGGGGTTTCCCAAACAGGGGACTTCACTTTTGCTTAGATTTATGCATAGCCCAGAACATGACCTAAATTCTTCGAAGATCCTTTTGATAATAGGTATATCTGAAGCGGGATTCGCAGAAAAAATGAGTACATCATCTGCAAATAGAGCCGACCGGATTTCTAAATCTGCGAAAGGGATGCCATGAAGGGGAGCCTTAAAAGTTATGTGTCTGGATAAAGGTTCCATAGCTAGGTTAAACAGCAAGGGTGATAGCCTAAATTCTTTTGACAGAAGCCCTGCCACTACAAGTTTTGCCGTAGGGGAGGAGTACATCTCACTAAGAAGATGCATAAAAGGACCATTAAAGCCCAATTTTTTTAGCACCATAGATAGCCAGTTGAAATTGACATTGTCAATAGGCTTTTTCTGCATCTAAGGCAATGATGGCTAGGTCCGCTTCACAATGCGAATTTGCATAATCCAGAGCCATCATTACCTTACGAATGTTTAGGGTGGCATTTCTGCCTTTGACAAAGCCAGATTGTGCTGCATGTATTAGTGAGGGGAGAATGTTGGCTAGACGTGTGGCTATTGTTTTAGAGAGAATTTTGACATCTCGTTTGAGTAGAGCGATGGTATGGTAAGAGCCTGGTTCCAAAGGGTCCTTCCCCTTCTTCTCCAGTAACTTGATGATGGCTTGGTGGCCTGTTGGTAGGTATGGGCCTCCCTTCCAAATGTAATTATATACAGCTAGTAAGGTTGGGCATAGTATGTTGTGTAAGGATTTATAAAATTCACCGGTATAGCCGTCGGGGCCTGGAGCTTTGGCCGGGGCTAGATTCTGAACAGTGGTATTTAATTCTTGACCCGTTATCGGGGCATTTAATTGCTCGAGTTGTAAGGGGGTAATTTGAGGTAAATCTAGGTTATCTAAAAACTCTCTGACTTTGGAGATGTTTATGGGGTCTAGGGCATAAAGGGAGGTGTAGAAGTTATGCATGACTTTGGCCACCTCATGGGGTTGGGTTTTGACGGTGCCTAAAGGATTGCGTAGTGAGAGAATGTGGGTGGTTGTATCAGGCCCTCTGCATAGTCTTGACAGAAGTTTCCCCGGCTTGTTTCCGGACTTAAAGAGGACAGCATCCGAGCGAGCTTTTCTGGACAATTCTAAGGTGTCTACCCAGTGATCAAACTCCTGCTTTGCCGCCATCCAAGAAGCTGTACTGGCAGTCATGTTGAGATCAGAAAGGGCCCGTTGGGCCAGTTTAACTCTTTGGCTAGCCTCCTTAAACTTGGATATGCTGTGCTTTTTGGAAGATGAGGCGTAGGAAATTATTCGGCCTCTATGATATGCTTTGTCTGCTTCCCAGTATAAATTTGGGTTTTCTAAGTGTTCAGCATTTACTTGGTAGTATTCTTCCCAGGCTTTTGAGATGTATGATTGGAAATTTGCAAAAAACAGTAGTCAAATGGAACCCAAGTACGGGTTCCAAGGACTTTTAAGTTGCCCAGTGATTTTAGTGGTAATTATTCAAAACTAACACATGTATAAGTTAAAACATCTAGAGCCATTTTATTAATTACAATTAGCAAAGATAAAATCCATATACAAATACATATACGAAATCACAGAATAGTGTGATAAAAACAAAAAACAAACAGATCCTATATGGAGTCAGCTATACCCCGCTCAACATGTTTCACCCGTAAGAGCTTCCTCAGGAGACTGTGTGGGGCTTACTATAATAGAAAAAACATAACATTTAGAAACATACAATACATATGTATACAGCAATCAAGGAAATGAATTAATTGACAAAAATTAAATCTTATCTACAATAAGATTGCGGTCTAGATATACAGTTAACATATAATAAAGTAATGATGGCTAGTAGCTTCAATGTATTCCCTATGTTTCTGCCCTTGAGTGTATGCAGAGACACATGCATATATATAGCAAGATTGTAAAGATATCTTACCATTTGTTTGACAAAACTCCAGTGACGGAGTATCAATAAAACTGAAACCAAATGTAGGACCGGTTGCCAGCCAGAAAAAGGAACCATAGAATCACAGGACAGATTTAACCTGCATCCTATTAGAATAAAAATAGGGTGCATGGTAAATGAGTTGTTCCAACTAATAAACGTAGTTAGTATATATATATATATATATATATATATATATATATATCTCAATAGTCTACTTACTCCAAAAGAAGAGGAGAAAATATAATGCGTAATAGTGTTGGGCCAATTCATTTGTAACTTCCAGGAGGGTAAACCTCCAGGGTAGAGGCAAAAATATTAAAATGGTTGTATAGGGCGTCTCTTCATGAAGCACCTGTTGTTAAAAAACAGGGGGAAGGACACACAATATGAAAAAGAAAACCTCCTTCCGATGTCAGTCTTCAAATGGTCAAATCATCTCCATCCACTCTGCTGTGAAAGTACACAGAAAGGACACCATTCAGTATGGCAGCAATAATCAAATCAAATCAAATCAAATAAATGAGCATCCATGAGAGGGATGTCCACTACATCATTACTACAGTTGAGCGAACCTCTGGAAGTTCGGGTTCTGCTGGTCCGTCCGAACTTCGGGACAAAGTCCGGGTCCGGGTCCGGACGGAACCCGAACGATCGCACGGACAACGA
>BLSH010057867.1:0-11589 GCA_018402905.1 Glandirana rugosa
GGGGACGTCCCCACAAAGTCATGAAGAGCTGCGTCTGTCAGTGAACGTAGGAGAAAAAGGGATTTTATTATAACTTACCGTAAAATCCTTTTCTCCGACTTCACTGACAGATGCAGCACCCACCCCTCTGGGCTCTGTTTTTGGTACGGCTTGGGTACAAACTGGAGAGCTCCTCTGTGAGGGGGGGTTTTAATGTAGGAAAGGAGGACGGCCCCCAGTGGAGGGGCCAGCTGAATTCTTTCCCTGCCTAGTTAACTCCTGGTAAGACGAACATAAAACCCCACAAAGTCATGAAGAGCTGCGTCTGTCAGTGAACTCGGAGAAAAGGATTTTACGGTAAGTTATAATAAAATCCCTTTTTCTTTTAAATTTTGGACATTGACCTGCACACCTGGCTGTGCGGTGAAAGGGGGAATTCTTGCTGCTCCCGAACTGGAAGGCAGCCATGTTGGGTTGGCAAGACCTTCTGGGAGGTGTGTAGCTGCCCTGGCTCTTGGGGGACGTGATGTGGCAGCACTGGTACTGGGCATTGGTTCCTGGCGCCTATCGCTGTCAGCAGCGCTGGTACTGGGCCTTGGAATGTGATCACGGTTGCTAGCAGCAGCGCTGGTACTTGGCCTGGCAATGTGATCCTGGTTGCTGTCAGCTGCCTGGTTTCTAGAGTGCCGTGCCCTTTTAGGAGGAGGAACCCATTCTTCCTCCGATTCATCTTCTGATCCACTGCTGCCAATAATTTCAAATGCAGAATCAGTTTCGGAGTCAGAATGGGTATCAGATTCTGATGAGAGCTCCCCGTTGCTCTCATCGGTCATGGACAGGATACGGAATGCCTCCTCACTGTTATAAAAACGTTTGGACATGGCTGTGTGATGGGTGATTGGCGGTGGTCACTGATGGGTGACGGGTGTCTGGCGGTGATCACTGATGGGTGACGAGTGGTGGTCACTGATGGGTGACAGGTGGTGGTCACTGATGGGTGACAGGCGGTGGTCACTGATGTGTGATGGTGTCTGACGGTGGTCACTAATGAGTGACGGGTGACAGGTGGTGGTCACTGATGGGTGACAGGCGGTGGTCACAGATGGGTGACGGGTAACTGGTGGGGGTCACTGATGGGTTACAGTTGGTGGTCACTGGGTGACAGGTGGTGGTCACTGATGGGTGACGGATGACAGGTGGTGGTCACTGATGTGTGATGGGTGTCTGGCGGTGGTCACTGATGAGTGACGGGTGACAGGTAGTGATCACTGATGGGCGACAGGTGGTGGTCACTGGGTGACTGGTGACAGGCGGTGGTCACTGGGTGAAGGGTGACAGGCAGTGGTCACTGATGAGTGACGGGAGACAGGTGGTGGTCACTGATGTGTGATGGGTGACAGGTGGTGGTCACTGATGGGTGACAGGCGGTGGTCACTGATGTGTGATGGGTGACAGGTGGTGGTCACTGATGGGTGACTGGCGGTGGTCACTGATGGGTGACAGGCGATGGTCACTGATGGGTGACAGGCGGTGATCACTGATGGGTGACGGGTGACAGGTGGTGATCACTGATGGGTGACGGTCGCTGATGGGTGACAGGCGGTGGTCACTGATAGGTGACAGACCACGGTCACTGACAGGTGACAGGTGCAATGGGGGGGGGCAGGATTGATGTGGCAGGTGTTGTACAGTACAAACACAGACTGGTAACTCACTGATCCAGGCTCTCCTCTCCTCACACTGGAAACAGTGTGTGAGGAGAGAAGAGCTGGTAACAGATAGTTACCAGCCAGTGTTTACATTTGTGATTGGCTGTGATCCATCACATGCTAATAGCCGCTGGCCAATGGCTGTTCTTTACTGTGGGTGGCAGGCTGTGTTCCCTGGGAACACGCCGCCACCCACATGCACATGCCGCGTGCTCCCGATCGCGAGCGTGCGCCGTGTAAACGGGGGAATACCACTTAGTGATCGGCCGGGACTTTGTCCCGGCCGATCACGTGGTAAACAGCCGTCCCCAATGGCTGTTCACCCCAGTCGGTGACGAGCCGCAATCCCGGCTTAAAGGGGCGACGTCATATGACGTCGTCCCAGAACAAGAGGGTTACCGCTCCGCCATCATATGACGGTGGGCGGTAGGCAGGTGGTTAAGGATCTGGATCTCTTGTACGTAATTTCTGGATATGTCTTGAGGTGTTTAGAGACAGAGTCATCGGCCATTAATAAATACCGATATTTTTCGAAAATCCGTCTAACCTGTTGATGCTGACCTGAGAATCTAGTGACATCTTCAGGCTCAGATTTTCTTTTGTTTTGGAGCAAAAGTTCCCTACTGTGATTTTTTGATAAGCTCGTTTGAGGCAATTTCTGCTGTAGCCTCTTTTTAACAAGCGTTCCTGCAGGGCCTTAGCTTCCTCTTCAAAATCCTCCTCTCGGCTACAATTTCTCCTTATTCGGAGATATTGGCCGTAAGGAATGTTGGTGACTAAAGATTTAGGGTGGGAACTGTGGGCATGCAGAATAGAGTTGCCACTAGATGGTTTTCGGTACAGGGTAGATCCAACTGTTCCATCAGAGTGGATGAAAATCCTTACGTTTAGGAAGTTCAGAGATTGTTGGTGACACTCCATCGTGAATTTAAGATTGAATTTATTGATTTTCAAATCACTCATGAATGACGTCAGTTCCTCAAGAGTACCTGTCCAGACCACGAATGATATTAGCAAGTGCTGCGCTACAGCAAGCTGGCCGCCGGGGGCTGTATTAGTGAGGAGGCGGCCGCGAGAGCCAGGACTCAGGAGGACGGGTTGGGGGGCTTGCTTTTATGCGGGGGGGCAGCTTTTTTGCCTCCCCCCATAAAGTGCCACCCTAGGCCTAGGCCAAGATATAGCTCTGGTCCTAGGTCTGATGGTCACCTCATGCGAGGTGGTGCCATATGCCTGATTTCACTCCAAGCAGATACAGCACAGAATTTTGTAGCCCAAGGGACTTTGTGAGTCACATCACAAAAAATGTATTTTTATAAAAACATATTGATTATAGAAACATTTCACAAAGTTCAATACATGAATGTCATATAACATATCAACAGTAAAAGTACACATGTCATATTACTGTATACAAATTTGGAAAACCTTGCATGAGCCAGATTTGTCCATGCTAAGATCCACTGCTAAATATGAGGAATGGTGCTGAAATTCTCAACGCGTTTCGTGAGATAGAAAAACGTACTTCTTCAGGAGAAGCAACCAGACATATCTAGAGATTAAAAACACATATGAGAGAAAAAGTGTTGGGGGGGGGGTGGTAAAGGGAAAAAGGAGGGAAAAGAAAAGCTGACCAAGACATCCAATCTCACCATGCTACTTTGCAAAGCTACTTTGTGCAGCATAGGGCTTTGGATGGATCCCAGGACCACAAACAACTCCCCCCCCCCCCGGGAGTTGAGGGAGGATAGGGGTAGGGGCCAGACACAAATTGGTCTAGCCACCAAGCAACCCTGCTGGTAATGATGGAGGTGGATTGCCTAAAAAAGAGTGGGGTAGACAAGGCCTAATAAGTTCACATAGTGAAAAAAAAAAAAAGGATTACAAAATTACCCTGGTTCTTACATACCCATATATATATATATATGTCCTTAAGTGGCCAAATGTATACCATGAAGCGTGGCATTTTAGATATATGTAAATATATAAAATATGTGGATATGTGTAGGATAAGCTTATTGAAATAACACAAAGTGCAACTAAAACCAATGTCCAAATAAAGATATCCGTGGAGCAAGTGCATACCAAAAGGTGTAGCACATGTGATTTATACTAAAAGCCTGCTCACCTAATTGCAGGATGGTAATTACTATTGATAAATTAATCAAATCATAATGAGTGCCATGCTAAACTAGACATGTGCAGAGCAAAAAATTCGTTTTGTTTCGATTCATTATTTACATAAGTTTGTTTAGTTTCATTCGTTTTCGGAATTTGTTTTGCTTATTCGTTTTCAAATCGATTAAAAAGGTTTTTGAATCAATTTCGAATCATTTTCGAATTTCCAAGGAGAATGGCGTGGAGTGGAAAGTGGGGGAATAGAATGGAAAAAGATAGAATACAATAGAGGGTAATATAACAGAAAATGAAATGTGCTGGAGTAGAACAGAGCTGTTTTACTCTGTTGCATTCTATTCTTTTGTTTTCTGTTCTATTCTTTTCTAGTCTATTGTTTGTTTGTTTTTTCTATTCCTTTGTTTTCTATTCTATTTGGTTCTGTTTTGAAATTGGAAAACTATTCAAGGAATTTTCGAATTTGAAAACTATTTGAATTTGAAAAGTATTCGAAAACAAATTGAAAATGATTTGAATCCGAATTTCCTCCGAATCTTCTTTTTCTTTTATTTCAGATTTGTTTAAATTCTGTACTATTGTAATTCGGAAATTTGGATACATCCGAATTTCCGTAAAACAAAAATTTGTCCAAATTTTAATTCGGAACAAAACTAACCAGCACATGTCTATGCTAAACAATTAATAAGTGAATTACCCAAATGGTGTGATAAAAACTGAAACTCAAACACAAAAAAAATGTCCCCTATAGGTTGTGAATATAACATGCGGTGAAAAGTATGTATTGAAATCACCAATGGGAACAGGGAGATGCACAGCACAGAATAATGTCTTTGTTGGAAATGAATGCTGGTCTGGATGCCCAGTCAACATCCTATTAACATCCTGGAATTCAGAGCTGTCCGCCTCGCCCTACAGAAGTGAAAAATGCAGCCTATGGGGACTGTCGATGTGGGTTCAGTCAGACATGGCTGTGGCTTATATCAGTCAATAGGGTGGGACTGGAGGTAGTCGAGCAGTTTAGTAGTAAGCAGACCTAATTCTGCTAAAGGGGAACAGTACATTCTGGAGTTCTCAACCGTTCACATTCTCAGTGTATAAAATTGGCAGGCAAACTTTCTCAGCCACCAGGAGCTGGACTTGGGAGAGTGGTCCCTTCACCCAGAAGTGTTTATGGACATTTTCTAGAGGTGGGGGACACTGGATGTGGATTTCTTTGTGTCAAGATTCAACCACAAGGTGGAGAGGCTTATGTGTCGGGACTGAGATCTAAGGGCCTTTGCACTAGAGACCACTGGTGATCCTGTGGGGTCAGTTCTCCCCGATATGTCTTTCCTCCTTCTAATGATCCTCCCTCATCTCCATCAGATCGAGCCAGAAGCAATTCCAATAATCCTTGTAGCCCCAAGAAGGACTTTGTATGTGGATTTATTCCAGCTTCTGGAAGGTGCCTCTGGCTATTACCAGACAGTTGAGATTTACTTTCTCAGGGTTCATTGTTAACATCCTGCTTCTTAGTCGCTGGCCCTGACAGCCTGACTGTTGAAGGCCAAGCCCTGAGAGATGAGGGTCTGGCTTATACGGTCATCTCTACGCTGTTAAGTGACAGAACTATCACTTTTTAACAAGTCTATAACTGCACATGGAAGGCTTATTTTGCTTGGTGTGAACAGCAGATGGTTAGTTTTCTCCATAACCTTTACACATACACCTACACGGATTGAACTGGATGGACTGTTGTCTTTATTCAACCTTACCAACTATGCAACTGTAACCCTGTGGGATGTATTATGGATTTCCTTCAGTCTGGACTGGTTCTGGAGGGCTTGGCCCTGAGCATGAACAAGGGGCACAATTCCGCCTTGGCTATTTTTTAGCTACCACTAGCATCGCACTCTGGCAAAAGCCTTCATGCAAGCGGTTGCTCATATTCCATCCAGAAATACTCTGGTAGGTCTGAAGGACTTGTTTTTGGTGCTGCAGATTCCTGCCTTTGAACCCATTAGGGATATTTCTTTGTCTGACTTGACTCGCAAGATTGTTTTTCTGATTGCTATAACCTCTGCCACAAGGGAGTTAGAGCTGGCTGCCTTTTCTTGTAAGGAGCCCTTCCTAGTGGTTCATAAGATTAAGTTTGTGCTCCTGGAGGGATCTTGTAAGGGGCTCTCTGCATCTCACCCAGGCCTCAGCTAATGCTGCTTTTGTTCACAAGATGCTTCAGCCCGCTGTTTTAATTACGTCTGGCTCTCTTGTTTTGGCTAATTTTGCTGCTGTTTTAGCCTCCACTCTTGGTATTACTTTGGGCATCCCAGTCCTCTATGAATCTGCCTGTGTCCTGTACTGTATGAACAAGAAAAATGGATTTTTGACACGCATGCTAAAATTTTATTTCATGGAGTACAGTACAATACAGAACACGCTCCCCTCTGTAGTCCTGGATTGCTTGTTACATAACTGAGAGCAGATGGGTTTATACAGCTTTTTATTTTTTGTTGCAAGTTTACAGTCACTTGAAAGTACCTACCTATAACCTTGTTGTGTCTGAATCTGCCTGTGACCTGTATTATACTCCCAGAAAAGTATCTTACAGGCAAGTCACAAACATACATTTTCTGCCTGAAAGGGGCGCTATCATATGGGGGACAGGGGTGCCCAGTAGTAGGATCCCAATGGCAGGGTGGGTGTCATAGCACTGGAGCTGGGTGAAAGTGGAGAGCATTGGCAGAGATGCTTGATGAGCGGAGCTGGATGGCTGATGAAGTGGTTTTGGGGTGAAGGGTAATATGTGGGAGTTTGGGAGGGGAGCTGCATCAATGAAAGGCCAGCAATTACCTTCAAGGAACACTCTCCTCCCTGTAATTGCTTTAGTGTGCATTTTTTCTGGTGTGGGCACATTATGTCTTATTGGTGTACATAATTACTTTATTTCAATGCTTGCAAATGCATGCCTAAAGTTGAGTGAGTGTTTTTCTTTTTCAATTAGTTCCACTTTAATTTTCTGAAAGCGAAACAAAGTCTACAGAATACTCAGCTTCATTCCAGCGATGTGATTGTTTCATTCCTCACTGGCTGCTGACGTCTCCCCAGGCCTCTCCTGAGTGCGGGGTTTTTGGCCCCTCGATTGGCTGGTGGGGGATATGATTTTTGTGCAGTGGGTCAGTGTATTTTAGGTAGGATGAAAAAAAAAAGTTTTTTTATTTATTAACCCCCACTCTGCACTAGATTTACCTAGTAATGTGTAAAACAAAACACAATACCACACTGCTGCTATAGCCAATAGGCCCTCAATCAAGCAAAAATTTGTCCAGAATACCTCAATGTAGTGCTATGTGTAAAAAAAAAAACACAAAAAATAAAGTGAATGCATACAAAATAATCAGCTGAACAAATTAAAAGTGATATGTACATAACAATGAATAATAAACACCATGTGAAAAAATGTTACCAATCAGCAAATAGCGTGATAGTTAATCAAATGTTAAACACTAAAGTTCATAGAACATATCCTCCGTGATCATCTATGTGAATACATCTTCAAAAGTGCCCAAAATAGTGCTCAGTGTCTTCACCTCCCTGCAGACAGACACTCACCACAGAGATATGCCCCTCTAATCAAAGTTTGTAATATAGGGCTTATGATCAGTGGCTGTTCACTCCTGCAGACTCCTCTTCATGACATAATAATTTTCTCCTCCATTGTTCTCCATATTTTCAGAAGATATATCATTGTGTCTCGCCAACAGGTTGATCCAGCCAGTTGGTGAGAGACGACTTGAGTCTAACGAAACTCATCAGGTCTAGCAGTGTCTGCGATTCCACAGTGATCCAGCCTGTTTGGGAGTGAAGAGTGCTTGCAGAGCGGCCTGCCTTTGACTCTGCAAACAGACTGCTGTGAGCTTACCCTGTGGCTTATCTGGATTCAGTAAGAGGCATTCGTTTTACCTTTGTGAGTGATTTTCTTGCTTAATACAATATTTCCTTAAGAGTATTACATTATTGGGTTCATTTTTCTCCACTCGTCTTTCAGGACAGCACTATGGAGAGAGCGCAGCTCCACCTCTTCACAGGAAACACTGACATGACAATGCCCCTTTAAAAGCAGCTGCTTCCACCATGCCGTCATTCTTAATGTTTCCTCCGCCATGATGGAAGTGTTGCTGGGACTAGAGGCTGTGTTCTCTCAGGGCTGTGTGAGGAGTGGCAGTACCTTCTGGATTTCTTCTTTCTTGACCAGCCCAGCACTCCCCAGCACAAGAGGGGGGTTTTCCGGTGCCTGCTTCCTCCTCCATCTCAAGGGAGTGATGACCAGTCGGGAGGATCCCGCTCCAGGTGCCCAGAGGCCACGGGGGTGCTGAGGCGTGCATGCTGAGATGGCCCCAGGCTGCTCAGCAGGTCGGCCCCGGGTACCGGACAGCGGAAGACATCGCTTCCAGGGGGCGGGACTTCCAGCAGGGCATGACGGCGAGTAGTTCCGACCGCTGGAACGCAGAGGGAAGGGGCGAGTCTTCTGACTGGGGCTTCCTTCAAGCGCGGGGATGCCGGGAGGATCAGTACTTAAAAAGCACAGTAGTTTCTTGCTGCTGTGCTGCGATGGAGGAGATGGAGTAGCCAGCGGGGATGGCGGGGATGGGCCCCAAAGCCCCAGCCAGGCCCACGTAAGCGAGGTACAGCGGTATTTCTTACACTCTGGGTGGTTTTTGTGTGTAGTGATGTTCCTTCGTTCTGGAAGCCTGCAGCTGGCTGTTTAAAGTAGGGGGGTCAGGTTTCTCCCTTATTAAAAAGCAGGGTCAGGGGTCCGCTCAAAGCCAGATCCCAATCCTCTGCCGTTTACTTCACATCAGATGGAAGAAGAACCAGAGGAGGAAAGAGACAGTATTCCCCCCTCAACATGGGATTCGGAGGAGGAGGATTTTGAGGAGGAGACTAAAGCCTTTCACTACAAGCTTACACTGTGTCAGGAATAGTCCCTCCAGCGGGTGGCGCTGCGGCTCGGGGATTCTTTAGCTGCAATACCAGTATCCACCAGCGAGTGTCCCCCAGCAATCAGAGGCCCATGAGTCACCACCTGATGCTCGTTACAGGAAGGATATTTAAACCCTGACTGCCATATGCATGATGCCTTGGTGTTTTGTCTCCATGTGCCTCTGAATCCTGTAGCCTACAATCCGGAAATCCTGAATCCTGTATCCTGTATCCTGTATCCGCTCTGGGACCCCTGTCTGCAGCCTGATTTTCCCCCCGTGTTCTCCAGCATCTGCTCCCTGTGCCTGTCCTGTCCTGCTCCCTGCCCCCTCTGCTTTTTGTTATTTAGTTACATTTCACGGTTTGTTATATTGGATGTGCGTTTTGATCACCATTTACCTTTCTTTTAATAAATCACTTTATTCACTTTACGTTGTGTCTGGTATTCTCCGTGCAGTTCACACATTTCTGGTCACACCAGTTGCTGACATAACACCAAGGCCAGTCCTGACCAGAAGTGACTGCACAGGGAAGCCATCTTGATTTTGATAACAACATGCATCCGGAGGAGGTTGTTTATTTTTCTCTGCTGGTGACAGAGGATTCTGATTATTGCCGCCAAGAATTGAAGGAATGGTCTAGTGAACAGCTTTTGGAATGTATACGTCTGGCTCATGTCCTTGTTGATCAGGGCAGTATGTTGTTCAGTGATGCTCAGCCTTTGATTCAGGTGTGTGCAGAGTTGGCTTTATCCAGCATTCCTAAAGGCAGTGATGATTTTTCCCCTCCTTTCACCAAAGCTCAGGTAGAATCACTGACATTTTTACTCGAGGATGCGTATTTTTTTGAACATTATTCGGCACGCCCTCGACCGGTGTTAATAGAGTGCATTAACGCAGTGCAGGCTCTTGTCAGACAGGCTGTATGTACACCAACCTTTGTTCAGCCTTTAATACAGTCATGGTCAGATATATTATATTCTGCCCCATTCAGCTTGCACCAACCCATTTCTGCCACCAGAGACCTACCTGCCCAAAGTACTTTTTCAACGACAGCAACCACAGCCCAATATACCTCGCTACCTACCAAATACCTGTACCCCATCTCCACCTGCTGCACCTACCCAGCCTTTAACCCACCAACCTCTTCTCTGCTGCCTGCAACAATTCCACAAAGATCCTCTTTGCTGACTACTCCCTCCTTACCATACTCCAGCCATACTCTTCCATCAGCTGCACCCACTACTCTCAGCCTTGCAGTCGCTTACAGAACTCCAATGGTAAAATCTAAGAAGAAACTGAAGTTTTTCCCAACCAGCACTATCCAGCCTATATCCAATACTGCCTCTACACCAACTGCTCTGTCCCAGTCCAATGTTCCAGTGCCCGCTGTCCAGTCTGATGTTCCAGTACCCGCTGTCCAGTCTGATGTTCCAGTACCCGCTGTCAATTCTGATGTGCCAGTGTCCGCTGTCCATTCTGATGTTCCAGTACCCGCTGTCCAGTCTGATGTTCCAGTACCCGCTGTCCAGTCTGATGTTCCAGTACCCGCTGGCCAGTCTGATGTGCCAGTGCCCGCTGTCCAGTCTGATGTGCCAGTGCCCGCTGTCCAGTCTGATGTGCCAGTGCCCGCTGTCCAGTCTGATGTGCCAGTGCCCGCTGTCCAATCTGATGTGCCAGTGCCCGCTGTCCAGTCTGATGTTCCAGTGCCCATGGTCCAGTCTGATGTGCCAGTGCCTGCTGTCCAGTCTGATGTTCCAGTGCCCATGGTCCAGTCTGATGTGCCAGTGCCCGCTGTCCAGTCTGATGTGCCAGTGCCTGATGTCCAGTCTGACGTTCCGGTGCCTGCTGATCCTGTGCCCGATGTCCTGGTGCCTGCTGATCCTGTGTCTGATATCCTGTGCCCGATGATCCTGTGCCCGCCGATCCTGTGCCCGATGTCCTGGTGCCCGATGATCCTGTGCCCGATGTCCTGGTGCCTGCTGATCCTGTGCCCGATGTCCTGGTGCCTGCTGATCCTGTGCTTGCTGATTCTGTGCCCGCTGATCCTGTGCTTGCTGATTCTGTGCCCAATGTCCTGGTGCCCGCTGATCCTGTGCCTGCTGATCCTGTGCCCGATGTCCTGGTGCCTGCTGATCCTGTGCCCGCTGATCCTATGCCCACTGATCCTGTGCCCACTGATCCTGTGCCCACTGATCCTGTGCCTGCTGATCCTGTGCCTGCTGTCCTGGTGCCCGCTGATCCTGTGCCCGATGTCCTGGTGCCTGCTGATCCTGTGCCCGCTGATCCTGTGCCTGCTGATTCAGTGCCTGAAGACCCGGTGCCCGCTGATCCAGTGCTTGATGATCCAGTGCCTTTTGTTGCTTTCCTGTCTGATACCAAAATGGCCACTGATTTCCCCCTGCTTGATACCCAGACTTCCTCTGATTCCCCTGTGTTGTCTGCCTCTGCTTGTTTCCTGCCCGCTGTCCAGCCAGCTTGTGATATCACATCCAAACTTCCGGACCCTGGCGGTGGGGTGCATGATCTGTTACCTAATTTAGGGGGCACACCCCCCAGCAGGTTGGAAGACTCTGACCTTAACAATACAAAGAAGCCTGCAGACATGGAGTGGAGACTTTGTTGGACTTTTCCTGTATGGACTGTCAGGTTAATATCAGAATGGAGTGTCCAGAGGCCACTCCTTAAGAGGGGGGAACTGTCAGGATCTGTGTACTTGCTCGAGTCACGTGCTGGTGGCACTGTTGTACGAAGTATCAAAGGGTGTAGTTCTGGTGGCCACCAGTGGGTGTCTACCAGCAGATGGAGTA